>BQNB010097110.1:0-25467 GCA_026074375.1 Tanacetum coccineum | reverse complement strand
GTCATCATTGTTGCCATGTCATTAATTTTAAAATATTTTGTTTCTAATTTTTTAATAAATTTCGGAATTAATATTTTGTGAATATTTTTTTTGTAAAATTCGGCTTTTTAAAAAATAGCATCCATTGCAGGATTTGAACCTGGGTCTGCTAATTCAAACACAAACACCTCAACCACTGGACTAAGCTAGAACTTGTGATATACAATGAAAATCAAATATTGTTAGAAATACGAAAAAGTATCGGTCACTTCCTATATAATTAGTCGTAGCTCGTAGTAAGTTGTTATGATAAGTTAGTAAGCTAATCGGGCCAAAGTCACAATGTAAGCCCATAATATAAGCCCAATGGCCGGTTATGCTAGGTATATAAACCCTCTCCACACATGGGAGAGCTGTGTTGTGTTTCATTTTCTCATTTACACTTAATCTAATATTCCATATTTTCTTTCTCTCTCTAAGTGTTCATCCAACCATCTTTCTCTCTCTAAAACTTCAAGGAAATCATTCCATACTTGTGTAAGATTATTCTACAATTGGTATCAAGAGCCATGGGGTGTTTGTGAAGGTTTTGTGTGCGTTTGTTACTCATTTTTTAGGCGTGTAGTTTGGTTTGAATCCATCAAAAAGTTTTCACTTTTTGAGGGTGTAAAAACCATAAAGTTCATAACTTTCTTGCTTATTTATCTTAGTATAGACTAGAAGTACAAGAAAATCTTTCAAAAACCATAAAAAATTTCATCTTTTTGGTGTATTTTGGTTCGAAAAGGGTTTTTGTACCAAGAATCTTGATTTCAAATTTTTCGTGTCAAAAACTTAAAGTTTAATGTTTTTAAAGGTTCTAAAGTCTTAGAAGTTCAGTTGTACAAGAAAAATCGGTAAAAACGTAAAAAACGTTGTGTTTTTTAGAAGATTTTTAATTTTTTTGAGTTTTAGTGAATTGGGCAATTTAATACCTTCGAACAGGCGATCCTATACGTTTTTGTTAAGTCCAGAGGCGATTTATTCAAGTGTGTTAAGTCAGGCGATCTATACGAGTGTATTGTCTCAGGCGATTTATACGAGTGTATTTACTCAGGCGATCTATACGTGTGCATTTTTCCTTAGGCGATTTATACAATCATTTATTTCCTCAGGCGATTTATACACTCAGATTAACAAGGGCGATTTATACACTCAGATTAACAAGGGCAATTTATACACACTTAATTAACAAGGGCGATTTATACATGCTCTTTTACAAAGGCGATTTATACATTCCTTTGTGAAGGTGATTTATATGTTTTGCTTGGGTGATTTATACGCTTGACTAAGGAGAACTATACACGTTTGTTAAGTGAATTATAAACGCTATACTATTATTCTGTAATAAAATCCCGTGAATATTCGATTTCTCGGTTTTATCAAGAATTGTAAAATCCCGTGTATTCCAAAAGACTCAATTTCATTAATCAAAACTCACTTTAACACAACAACCTCCAATCACTGTTCGATCATTTTAATCTTATCACATTGAAATGGATCTAATTGATTTCGTTTTGGGGGGGGGGGGGGGGGGGGGGGGGGGGCCTGATTGGCCAGCAGTTATTTGTGAGGTCTGATAATGATTAATAACAATAAATGCTGGCCAATCAGGCTGTGACACACAACCAGTGTCCCCATCTTAACATATGCCCCTGAGGCACATGTTAGAAAAACCCTTAGAAATTAATAAGAAAATATAAAGCCACAAAGTGCTTCGCAAAAACAAATAATAAAAGCCAGAATAAAGATAAAAAGTTTATCGAAATAAACAATAATAAAAAAGTCATCCCTTTATTTATAGCAAGAGAAAGAAAAAGCTAATTATGGCGTGAATACCTATGTTTACCGCGAAATAAAAACAAACCCAAACAGTTAATGTACAGCCAACTGGAAACTGACACAAGTCTTTAACATCTGCCACGTGTACAAAAGATGACGTCGATACTCTCATTTATGAGTTGTCCGTTTTACCACGTTACATATCACGTTTAGGCTACCCCGTTCGGTGCACTCTTTTTATTAAATGTCCAAATCACCCCTGCCTTTTTATCATCATTTTATACTATTTATAGAATTATTTCTATCAGATTATTCTATGTCTAAAAATAGAGTAATGTTTTACTTTTACATTTTTTTTTATCTTCAATGAAACTTATACCGGCATACCGCTAGGGGTGTTGATAAGATGATTCGGTTCGGTTAATTGAAAGATTTATATTATTCATCGTTGAGCGGGTAATTCACTTTACTATGTGCAACCGAACCTTACTAGGCGGGTAGCCGAACACGCAAGTACCTGAAATGAGCGGTTACCCACGGTTCAGGTCATGGTTAACCATTTTAGACGTGTAATCGAGTTTAACGTGTGAACAATAACGTAATCTAGATACTAAAATGTCATTTTAGTAAAATTAAATAACATTAAATAAATTAAAGTCATATTAAAGTTATTCAAACATAATAATTGCATTCAAATAAAAATGCGTAACATATTAACATAAAAATTAATTCGGCATTTATAAGTTACAACCACGTTTAACAATTTCACACATAGATCTCTAGTGGACGTTTACGTTAGGAAAAAGAAATCGTTAAACAATAAAATTAGTGCAATAATAAATGTTTTGTATGTCGTAATATCGTAGACTTTGTCCTAGTGGAAATGAGTTAGCAATGTGTAATCAAGCTTTAGCCTTTAATAATAGTTGCATTAATTCGGTTGCATTGCAATTTAGCACTCGCACGTTGACCGTAAAATCAGTTGGTTTGGACGAAAGGAATGACTTCGAGGTTTTTTTTTTAAATCCAATTAAGTGCTCTCTAGCTTTGACCCTAATAAGTACTACGTAATACGGGTTAACCAATAGTTACGGAGTAGTAAATTACTTTACCCATTCGGAGTAGTAAATTATTCTCTCAATAACTCTTTGAAAGGTGCGTTTGGTTGAACAAGCCTAACCAACTACCACTATCTCTTCGTTACTCATTAATATTCACTTCCTATTTTTCAATATTTCCTTTTCCTAAAAGAAACTTATTAAAAATAGATGGGAAATGCTAACAACCCATAAGGTTATGGGTTGTCGTTAAGCATATAATTTTTATTACAATACAACCCATGAATGATTTTGATTGGATGATATCCCGAAAAAAAGTGGAGATAATTCCGGAATTAGGGAATACACAATTAATAGTTGATTCTGATTGGTTGAATTTTATTCTTACAAACAATTGTAATAAAATAAAGATTCTTAACCACAACCCTTAGAGTTGTCATTAGCAAAACCCAAAATAGATATACGTCATATAGAGGTGAGATCCATAAAGAACATGGTCATCTTAAAGAACAAATGGGTGAATCCTAACCACTCATTTTTTCATCATAATAAAAAAACTCATTTTTCACCTTTTTCTTAAAACTCAAATATCTAGCAAACATAAATCGTTAAACGACCAAAAATACACCATCGCGACGAGTATTTTTTTATCTTTCTATAGAGGGGCACTTTTATATACTTTTGACGAACTTAATTTTTTTTTTTTTTCAATCACGTCTGACAAAATCACATGTGATTTTAAGAAATCACATGTGATTGTGATACAAATCACATGTGATTTTTTCAGACGTGATTGAAAAAAAATGGGAAAAAAAGATCGTCGAAAGTATCGCGACGAGTATTTTTTTTATCTTTTTATAAAGGGGCACTTCTATATACTTTCGACGACTTTTTTTTCAGTAACGTCTGAAAAAATCACACGTGATTTAATGAAATCACATGTGATTTGTATCACAAATCACATGCGATTTTTTCATACGTGATTGAAAAAAAATCGGGAAAAAAGTTCGTCGAAAGTATCGCGACGAGTATTTTTTTTATCTTTCTATAGAGTGCACTTCTATATACTTTCGACGAACTTTTTTTCCGAATTTTTTTTTCACTCGCGTCTGAAAAAACAAATGTGAATTTTTAGGGTTATATCAAATTCACATGTTAATATTCACTTCCTATTTTTCAATATTTCCTTTTCCTAAAAGAAACTTATTAAAAATAGATGGGAAATGTTAACAACCCATAAGGTTATCGGTTGTCGTTAAGCATATAATTTTTATTACAATACAACCCATGAATGATTTTGATTGGATGATATCCCGAAAAAGGTGGAGATAATTCCGGAATTAAGGAATACACAATTAATAGTTGATTCTGATTGGTTGAATTTTATTCTTACAAACAATTGTAATAAAATAAAGATTCTTAACCACAACCCTTAGAGTTGTCATTAGCAAAACCCAAAATAAATATACGTCATATAAGTATATAACCAACCACAATTATAGCAACAATAAAAACAACCACAAATAGGTTTTTAAATAACAAACCCCTAAAAAATTGGTAAAGATATAATAAATCTAAAAGTATTAGAGTAGTGACTCAAGCAAAAATGTCATCTGAACCTTTTTTTCATTTCACTTTTTTTTCCACTCACACACCAAAACACTATATCAGTCACTCAAGCCAGAACCTTACTTTTGAGACCTACCATACTTAATTAAAACTCAAATCTCAATTAAAATTTCACAAGATCCTTCATTTAACGCAAGCCAAATTCTTGGCGTTGGGGAAAGAGGGGGGGGGGGTTACGATCCGATGGCATTGATTGGCCCAGCCTCCAAGGCGGATTGGCGCCGGGTCCAAGCTATTGTATTAGATGCTTTAAGATCATAATTGTAATATTTTAATAGACTTTTATAGAAAGTACCGTTATGACATCAAATATAAATTATTAATCAAACTAAAAGATAAGTTTGTAATTATATAAAACTAGGTTTGTAACCCGCGCTTCGTTGCGGAGCGCGGGTGTTCGTTAAGGATGGATGTGGCTCGGCCGGGTGTTTGTGCACGAAAGTATTATATGCCCATAGAGAGGCTTATATGTTTTGTTGTGCTATAGTACCAACTTGATATGTCGTTTCTTTCATAGCTTCAGACTACGAAATTCAGGGACCATTCAGCAAGTTTATGACATATACAATGACTAAAGCATTACATCAAATATCTTGGGAGTACTTTTTCACGACAACACACAATGTAAATCTAAATCTAATATTAGGGACTTGGCGTACTTTTTCGTTAGTTGTACTTGCTTATGTAGCTACTTCCCTCAAGGCCGATGCCAAACCATCCATGGCTCTTTGCTCTTCTACTCTGCTTCCATTGTGGATCTCACTTCGTTTTTCAATATTCCATATTTCTTCTTTTAATACTTTTGTTCCCCTGGACGTGTTAAAATTATCTCTTCGAGCTACTGATGATTGTGAAGGTTTTGACCCGTTTCTGTTACGTCTTTGAAGTTTTCGAGCTGCTCATGGACAGCTTTTGTAGGTGATAAGCCTGCATTTGCCAACTCTTTAGTCTCGTGAAGGTAAGCAACCACTCAGTTTCTTTCATTTTCAGATTCATATAACCTTTCTTTCGTGTTCTTTAGTTCCTCCTTTAAAACTAGAGGCGGCAAAACGGGCGGGCACAGGCACCGGGCTAAAACGGGCGCGGGCTAAAACGGGCACGGGCCAAACGGGCACGGGCTAAAACGGGCACTCATGGCATAAATGGGCTACTTGACATTTTTGTACGTTTACGGATTCTTACAATTTTTTACGTTCTTGTCCGTTTTTTTACGTCTTCGTCTGTTTTTTTCCGTGTTCACCCGTTTTTTTACGTTTTCGTCTGTTTTTTTACGTGTTCACCCGTTTTTTTACGTTATTCTTCACGGTAGTTATTAGACCGATAATATCTATGAACGGGTCGATTTGGTAAAAAGTTTAATAGTTATTACACAGACAAAAGGTGCGTTACGTGTGTCACATGGGGGACCTTTTAGGATTATAGTATGGCATCATGTTTATTTATATTTACTTTTTGTCATAACTCCTAGGAGGGAAACTAAATAAGTTTATGTGATCATCTAAACCCAAGCCAGGTTAGGGCAGCAGAGGATGGTAATATTATCTTGCCCTATTTACCATTTGTTCTTGATCAAAGAGAATAGTGACATAGCCAAACAGAGATATAAAACCATCAAATCACCCTTCTGAGGAATGAGCTCGGCACCTTTAGTGAGTCCTGCAAACTTTTGTAAACCCTGTGGGCAGAACATATCTTAAATACTAAATGCGAATGCTTCTTTGCTTTGACAGCCCAACTCTGTATATTGATCTTAGAGTCGAAGATCTCAAAAAACAAGGGCCATAAAAAAATATAAAGAAACAAATCCTTTGATCTAGGCCATTCCATTTCATTACATCAATGGTTAGGATTCACTTTTCTACATATATAAATCACAGAAAATAACCTACTATATTTATTTATTATTACTTCTCTCCTAAAAAAAACACAGCTAATCATCAGCCGGAGTGGTTGTGCATATCCACTCGCCGGAACCCTAACTACCATCGCCGGAAACTACACAATCATCGCTGGACTTCATTCAAAAGCTCCAAATCACCGTAAAATCATCATCCATCACAGTTAATCGCATTAAAAACTCTCTAAATCACCGGAAACTTACAGTTAACCGTTCATCGTAGGAAGACAATCATCGCCTTCGTCGTCAGAAAGGTGATGAAGAAGTAATAAGTTGATCGATCTGAACAAAGATATTATTGACACCAAGAGAATGAGGTATCGCATTAGATGGAGCAATGTAATGTTTTACAGATGTTGCCGATTCAAAATCGGTTAGTGAAGAAAGTTACAGTTAAATTCTCATGTGATCTCTCTGCTCTCAAAGTGTTTTGGTTTATGGAATTAATGAATCCCTACGAGTTTGTATTGTCTAAAACTGTGTTGTATTTGTGATCAAATGAATCACATGGATTTGTATGGCTATTAACATGTAATTTACAGAATCCACTGAGATTTGTATGTTATGTGATTTTACAGAATCAATTTTATGTGATTTGTATGAGATTTTGATATACATAAAAATCACATGAGATTTTGAGAGAATCACATGAGATTACATAAGAATCACATGAGATTTCTATGGAATCTCAAGAGATTCTCTCTAAAATCTGTTGAGATGTTTAAAAATCACATGAGATTTCTATGGAATCACATAAGATTACAGAAAAATCACATGTGATTTTGCATATGATTCAGTAGTTATATTATCATAATCTGATGTGATTCTGTTTTTTGATATACAGAATGTATGAGAACACCAAAAGGAACAACGGGAGAAACAGCGAGAGACTATAAGGTAAGCCTTTATTTGTTTTTAATAAAACTGTAAATGAATCTCATGAAATTTCTATGGAATCTCATGTGATTCATATTGAATCACATGTGATTGCTTATGAATCTCATGAGATTTACTTGGAATCTCAAGTGATTCTTATTGAATCACGTGTGATTTCTTTGGAATCTCATGTGATTCATATTGAAAATCAAATGCATAGTCTCCAATCTAATGTAATTCTAATAACATTCTCATTTTTTTGTTTGTTGTTGTGCATGAAAGGTAATACGAATTACTCAGGAATGATGGTTCGGTGGTATGTTCTTGTAGGAATTTTCTCCGACATGGGTTTCTATGTCGACACATAATTCTGTGTGTTCAGAATCGTGGAGTTCTAAATGGTATCCTAAGCAATACATTTTGAGGCGCTGGAAGGGGAATATACCCCCGGCACTGAGCAGACAAGAAAACAGTATATGGGGGTAAATTAACAATTGAAAGACTTACAAATGAGGCAAATTTTTTGGTTGATGATTGTTAATTCATGTTGAGCAACAATGAAGAGAAGATGGGCACCTATGTAGAAAACTTGAAAAAGCTCTTGGATGATGTGAAAGCTAATATGTCGAACCCCCCTCAAGGGAAATACATGAGATGTGATGTGGTATTTTTTTTCAATAACAAAAAACCTAATCAAAAATTGCTGCAAAATCCAACAAAGGCTGTGAACAAACGGAGAACATTTGAAGAAAGGAGAAACGTCTAGAAGTGAAAAAGAAAAATTTCAATAAAATATGGCAGAAAAAATTAAGGCTTTGTGGGTTTTGTGTATAAGAAGAAAATGATCATACAAAAGAACTTGTCGCTACTGAATCCAAAGGCAAGAAAAAAGAGGAAGGCGACACCAATTATTGATGTTTGAACACTTTTTAGTTACTTTTTATTAACTTTAATATTTCACTTTGGAATTATATTTGAATTCTTTTAGTTACTTGAATATTTGAATACTTGTTATTTACATGAATTTTATGTTTTATTTGTTACTTATCAATAACATCTAATTTAATTGGAAAAAATCAATTGTACATCCTCTAATCAAAAACTTAATAAAAACTTGAATATTTGAATACTTGTTATTTACTTGAATATTTGAATCTCTTGTGATCCTAGATGAATCTCTTGTGATTCTTCATAACAATCACATGTAATTCTCTATGAATCTCTTGTGATTACTTTCATTACTATGTAAATTAATCAGAACCACATGTTAGTTGAATCTCTTGTGATTCTCTATAAATCCCTTGCGATTACTTTCAATCCCTTAGTTGAATCTCTTGTGATTCTCTATGATCCCTTGCGGGCATTACTTCCAATCTTGATGATTTCGTATCAAATCTCTTGTGATTTGTATACAAACATAAGTTCTACCATAATCAGTTGCTGAAACTAAATAAATATAAACAACATAATTCTACCATAATTGAAACTAAACTGATCAAACTATTTCCATTAGTTAAAAAGTTCTACCATAATTAGACTATTCCAAAGCATTTTCAAAAAGGAACTGAGCTACTGAAACTACTGAAATTGTTCTACTGAAATCGTAACACAACAAAAAGATATTCAGCTTCACTGGATAGTCATATGCGCTCACGTTCCTCCCTATTCTTGAAGAATCAACATCATCAGAAGAAGAATCAACATCATCATCAGAAGAAGAAGAATCCTCTTTCTTCGACTTACCTTTCAATCTCTTTTTTCTATCATCTCCTTTGATAAAATCCTTTTCCTCTTAACATGTGTGTTCTTGAGACATGAAACTATCGAACATATAATTCTTGGCAATTAATCTTTTCTCTTCTGCTTAGGATTGTCTTAGAAATCAGAATGACTTAGACTTGATTAACCTTGTCCTTAACCAGCGCCTTAGCCGATGAACTACCTTTATTCACAGAAACATCTACCTTGTCCTTAACCGGCGCCTTAACCTGTCCACAAAATAAACAAGAATTAAGAATAGTTGTTGGAAATAAGCTTCGAAAAGTAAAATGAAAAAAAGGATGTTTACTCATACTTGTTTTTGGACTCAACATATGACTTCAAGTGATATTTCTATTGAATCACATGAGATTACATAAAAATCACATGAGATTTCTATTGAAGCTCATGTGATTCTCTCTAAAATCTCTTGAGATTTTTAAAAATCACATGAGATTTCTATGGAATCACATGAAATTCTAGAGAAATCACATGTGATTTTGCTTATGATTGAGTAGTTAACTTTGAGTCTCAAAAACAATTTTTACAAAATAAAATTAGAATACAGATTGAGATTAGAATATTAATGACAAACATTAAGCTAAATGAAGTTAAGTAGTAATGTGGATGTCCATACTTGTTCATGTTGGGACATCCAGACCTTAGCCCTTTCAACAGGCTCCATTAACCGCCTTTTTAACGGGCCTTCCCCACATCATCCTCCCCCACATCTACCTTGTCTTTAACCGGCTTAACTGGCGCCTTAACCTTGTCCATCGGTTTTTCATTCACAGAAACCGAATCCTTAACCTTGTCCACCAGTTTTTCATTCTCAGAAACATTAACACCCTTAACCTCTATCTTGTCCTTAACCGGCGGCAAACTACCCTTAGCATCTACAATGTCCTTGACCGACACCAAACTACCCTTAACATCTACATTGTCCTTGACCGACGCCTTAACATTCCCCTTAACCTTGTACTTTTTCAACACCTTTTTCAATGACATATCAACAGGTTCGTCTTCATCAGGAACAATGTCAGACGACAAACTACCCTCAAGAATAGAAACATTACCAACAACATCCGGTTTCTCAACAGGCTCCTTGTCCGTTTCCTGAACCACAACAGCATCCGGTTTATCAACAACAGCAGTCGGTTTCTTAACCGGCGCCTTTTGCTTTTGTGGCTTATACACAACATCAGTCGGGTTCTTAACCGGTGCCTTATGCTTTAGTGCCTTATCCTTTTCAAACTCAGTCAACTTATTGGAAACATCGGCGCAATACCACTATAATCCTACTTTGCACTAGACGAAAAAAGTTTCACCAGTGATGGTTAAATTGAGAGTGCCACCCCCCCCCCCCCGACTTTGGGTTACTTGACACAAGCATATCCCTTCAGTCATCTGTAACATGCTATTCTAGGAGAAATCCACTATTACCAGTACCCTTCGATTTGATAGGAGAAACACGATCAATACCCTTAACACCTAATCAAAAACAAAAATTTATAAACAAAAACTTATTCAAATAACAAAAAATAAGAACACTTTGATAAGCAAAAAAAATAGAAAATTGAATACACATGAGATTCACTGAATCACATGAGATTCACTTTGACTCTTAAACACCTAAAAAAACTAAATAAAAAATAAGCAACAAACACTGATAAGCAACCAACCTCAAGCAACCAAAATGTAAACCAATAAAATAAGCACCATGATAATAAAAGATATGCAACTATAACACACTTAATATATAACTAAATAACTTAATAAGCACAAACTATGCAACAAAAAAAAATACTAAATAAGCTCTCAAAATAAGTTAAAAATACCTGAAGACGATTTTGGGACTTATATTTAATGCTTATTTTGATCTGAATCGGCAAAACAAACGATTTGGGTGCAATTATCTCCTTTAGATAGTTGTAATTCTTTCGTATATCCATTATGAATGATCGATTTTGATGGTAGTTAGGGTCGGCGATGGTTGTGAGTTATGTGCGTGTGTTTTATCGGTGAATGAAAAAGAAATGAACAAAAAGTTAAAAAACCGTTTGAGGTTTTTTTTTTTTTTTTATTTTGGACCGTACGATTTTGTTTTTGGATGTATTTGAAATGAACGGTTGGTTGAGATGCTCATTTGTTTTTTTTCTTGACCCACGTTCTTGGGAACTTCGTCTATTGAACTTATTTAAAGTTCATAGCGGTAAAATCGGTTCAGGGCCTTAAAATCTATTCCATTCATCCACAATAACCGGAATAACCACGTAAATGTACCACATCAACATACCCCCTCTAAGGGATGTGAAAGGGGAAAATCCAAAAGTAGATGCAACACAATATATGTGATTTAGTATACAAATAACACGATTTGCTTGATTCATGGCATTTAGTAGGTTTTATGGGGTTGGTGTATTCCCTATTGATGGTTACCAATATAACATTGATATTTCCCAAATTAAAAAAAAATCTTTCAGTGTTTACAATCCATGAAATTCTAAAATGCCAAAATGTATTAAACGACCTTAACTTAATGACGTACAATTAACACAACTCTGTCACGTGGTATCTACTCGGCAAAACTTCATAAAGGCTCCAATTTAAACAATAATTTGTTACTGAATTCGCACATACATATATATACATGCACTCATCTTTGTATTATCAGCATCCTTCAACTTAATAAGCCTCTCTTTTAATTAACGTAACTGTGAAATAAGAAAATCCAAAATCAATATTCTACAATGTTTTATGACCATTTGTATAAATAACTAATGTGTTATCTACTTAACTATGAGTTCATAAAAAAGGTATGAATAGAGAAATGAGGTAGTATATAGCATGTTCATCCATACTTATAAATAGATAAATTAATAAGTCCATCGTGTTAAAAAAGAAAAGCCAATACCCAGGGACTACTCATCATAAAATTATGGAACATGTACTTACTGTAACATACCCTACTCACAGAAACACAACCACATTTGTTGCAATCAAGCCCATTACCACAGCAAAATCCTGAAACAAATGTTCAATTAATCATTAGTCGCAGGTTTGGGTTTGCAGTTCAGTGGGTTTAGTGTGTTTGTGCATTCATGTGTTCAGTGTGTTAGTTCAGCGTGTGTTCTGTGGTTTTAGTATGTAGTGCGTTTGGGTTCAGCTTGCCACTTAAACAATCTAAATACGGAAACTTGCTGAACTAACGTTAAGCTTGATCAAATGCAACAATCAAATGATAAAACTCAGACAGTGCAAAAATCGAAAACACTTGAATTTCTTTTGCCCTTATTCTTATGAGGCGATCCGAGCATATATAAAATATACTTGTGGATTCTTGCATAATATATATACACAAAGTTAATATAATTTGTCAAAATCTTTTAATGATTCGACGGTTATATAGTCTAGAAGTAACTAAAGTAATGAACTTTATTGGTTTACCGATGACAACAGGTCCACATGTAAACCATCGGGGTATTCTTACAGTAATGTAGTGGTGCACTCCTATATCTAGAATAGTCACCTTGCTCTGTGGTTTGAGCCCCGTATATGCGCCATATCACCTTTTTCTCAGCCAATGTCCAACATAAGGTCCACCTGGGAGGCGAGACATGGAGGTATTGCTGAAAATTTTCAATTTAAAATAGATAACATAACTTTGAAATGCCAGTTATGTAAATAAGGAGTGCAATAAGCATAAAGGCACTTAGTTGTACCTCAATGAGTAACAGAATCCAAGTCATCAACAGTGGCCATGATCGAACAATTCATCATCGAGATGCTTAGCTACATCATCAATATGGATGTGTTGGTCCTCATTTTATCTATGTGCTCTAATGTCCGTGTGACTTCCTGATCTTATGCTATTAGTTATGGCTAAGCACTTCATTGCAGCCTATAAAGTGAAAAATAGATAAACGGTTAGTATGTCCATGATTACATATCTAAACAATCATCAATCAATAATTATAAAACAAAACATATCCCTGTTGTAATAGACTCTATTAGGCAGCGTATATGTTATAAATATTACTAAATAAGTACTTTAATGATTGAAAATTACCTAAAGGCAACATATAGGTTATGAAGAGTATATGATTAGTAGATGCTTATTACCTACGGTTTAAACGAAAAATAAGCAACAAAGGACAAATCCTTAATCTATTCAAGAAGCCAAAAAAAAGGAAAATCATCCATGATCATCTTCTTCTAGTTTTATGTTAACTGCTAGACACTCCAAACTCATGTGAGTTGTGACCATCATTAATAAACTTTATTACTATCTATATTTGCATAAACACATCACATCAGGTTCATATACATATGAAGAAACATTAGAAAACAATCTTAAAATCATTAAAGTGTTTCCAGATGCTTGTTTCAACAACTTATCAATGTTATGAAATTTCCCGCCCCAAATTATGGGTGACATTTAAGGCTTTGTTCAAACATAAGTTGTAAAACCTAACTATCTATAACAGCTTAACAATGGTTTCCTCCTAATTGCAAGTGTCTTTAGTACCCTTTGGTATCTTTACGGGGTGTTTGGAATGGCTTATAAGACCGACCTGCTTATCCGCTTTGAAAATAAGATGTTATGTATATAGTTTGAAATAGCTTATTATTTCCTGCATCCAAGCAACGATTTATTACTACTTGCATTCAAGATAACCAAAAATCAAAACACGTATGCACTTTCAAGTGTTTCAGTAGACCCAAACTCATAACAACCCAAGCTACTTATCCTTCCCAATTATTTGGTGCGCAACCAATTTATTTTACACTTGCACATTTTTTACAAATGGACATAAAACATTTGGTGCGCAAAAAATCAAAAAATCAAAACATTGAATAAGGAAGTAAAAAATGTTTGATGAAATGTGCAAGTGATAAGCTGCTTATCTGCTCACCCTCTTGGCCTAGAATCTAATTTCCAATTCATGGCGTCAACAATTAGCATATTTACACTATTCTTTCAGCTCAAATTCGCTTCAGATCACATACTAATTTTAAAAATTATAAACATCCACTTTTTGGCTTGTCTCAAAATCACAATTTCATGTTCATAACCACATATTAACACATTATGTTTACATTACATGAACAAAATCCCACAATATAAACCTAACTACTAAACTTGTACTTATTCTAACCTTTGTATCAATCTCGTTTTGATGCTTTGGTTTGTTTGTTGTAGCAGCAGAATCAGAATCTATTTTCCTCTTTCTGCAAACCTGTTCCAAAATAACAATTAACATTAGAAACCCACAAAAGTAAAACCCCCAATTTCACATTTTTAACATTAAAAATCAAAACTTTATTTACGTATTTCTAAAGACGCCTCCCAAAATGTCTTCTCCGACAAAAATCACCAAAACCCGATACCACTAAAATCAAAAGATTAGTCAAACCCATAATCAACCTCTAACCCATGTAACCAAATTATTAGAAAATTCGATGTTGGAACCCACAAAATTAAACACGAACCTTCTTTTTCAGTATATGGTGGTGACTCCACTTCGCAGGAGGTCACCGGATCATCCGGAGCTACTGGTGGTGGACAAAAATCACCAAAACCCCTAAATCATTCCTAAATCTGAAGCGAGCACCCTTTGGTATGTGTGTGTTTTTATGGTGGGTGGACAGTTTTTGTGTGTGTGTGTGTTTTGGAGAATGTTTTGAGAGAGTGGAACACGTATCAATAAGTATAGCCACACGTTAAAGTGAGAGAGAGATAACGTGACGGGGCAGGCAAAATGCATTTAACCCAACAATAATATTAAAACTTTGGGTCGAATCGGTTTGCATTTGTTTACAACCCGCTTTCATTAAAAGGGGCACGTTTTTCGATTCTTGCTGTTTAATATAATAGTATAATAGTATAATTATTTGAAAGACATTAACTAAACTATACACTACTTTATATAGTCATGTTCTTTTATTTAATAAACTAATGTTTTCCATTTATATTCATCAAAACGATGTCATGTGAGCACCCCATAAAATAATCCCAAAAAGGAGTAGTAACAATAAAAAATTGCATATCTTTGTTTGAAAAGTAAAAATCAGCTATCTTAAAACGGTTTAAATTAATGCATCTTTCATCACAACATCAAGAAAGTATTTAAATTTTAAAGAAAAAATGACATCTTTAACGTATGTGTATCCTTCAAAAAATCATTATTTCCAAGGAAAAATTCCGAAAAGGGTCCAAAATATAAGGTGTTAGTCACTTTTTAACCAAAAAAACATTTCCTTTCCAAAAGAGTTTAGGGCGACTAAGCGATAGGGCAACTTAATCAGAATCCGTCAAGTGTCTTATATTTTATTATTTAAGTACATAAGAATAATTTATGTGTAAGTGGGCAACTTGTCCTTTTGGGCGACTTGTACTTAGGGCGACATGGTTTTTTTAGTCTTTTTACATTGGTTTACTTGTATTTTTTAGACAAATTGGCAATAGATTCATCTCGTTTTATCTCCTAAAATTAGCACCAAAGATTTATTAAAAACGCACACAAACACAAATATAAAACACAGATCATTCTTCATCCTCATCTTTACCATTCACCACCCCCCTCCCTCTCACCTCACACACAAACATTGACCCCAGTCACACACACACACACACACAGAAAACGCACCTCACCACCATAAAAAATAACCCCCAAATTATGTTTTAATTCCAATCCCTAACACTGAAACCCTAAATTATTCAAATCGACAGGAAGAACAAAATGATCAATTACTAAAGAGATTGAAGATTTAATGGTTTAATTAACAGGTATAGTGATGAATATAATTTTTTTATGTAATTTTACATGTTTTGATTATTAAAAAAATTGATTTAGTGAGTCATTGGATTTGTGTTTGTGATGATATCTGGATATGCTCATCAACAACATTAGTTTTCTTATTCTTATTTTTTAATTTTTGTTTTTGCCGTTTCATAGATACTTCCCGTGTGAACAACACACTCTCTGTCATACGTATCTTCTTATTTACTTGGTGTATTATGTTTTATTAATGATGTTGTTGTAAAGACGAACAATTATACCAGTTCAGCCTCCTTTTTACTGCAATTGAAATTGAAAAGTGGTTTGAGTCTAAGGAGGTATTTGGGTAAGCTTCTTTAAGGTGCTTCATAGCTTATTGTATCTTGTAAAATCTATTACGCGCTTTCAAGGTGTTTGGGTTATCTTATATCAAAAGGATAATAAGCTTAATTCTTTAAGAATGCGTGCTTTTGGAAGATACATAATCGTTTTATACCATTGTTTACAAGTATATAGTACCCTTCTATGTCTGAGATCTGTTCTGCTTACCCAACAGCTGTTGGGCTGTATTTTTGGAATGCAAAGCTTTGTGGCAATGAATGGGGTCCTTTCGCTTCTTGGCTCACGGGCTGGTATGCACTTTCTAACTCTTAAACTTTGCATTATTGGCGTTCAAATTTCACCTTACTAATTTGACCTTTATAGTAGAGCAAGCATGTGCAGTCGGCCATTAGATTACTTATCGGATGCAACAATATTCCTAACAATGCATAAAAGTCTAATGTCACTATGTCAGGTTTTAGCTTTATAGCTTAGGCCAATATGGGGGAAATTAGTAGAAATGACAATGAAATGGATCAATTTCATTACGTCTAGCATGTGTATGATATAGAGATTTGAGAATATGAAATTTTCATCACTTCTTTTATGAGTATACACGTGAAGTGAAGAATATGACAATTTATATGTAGCTAGTATGGTAATTTTTAATGTGGTATTTAAAATATTTTTTTATAAAGTATAGTATTTTACTGTAAATAACTGAACCTAAAAAGGCATATCATGATATATCAGATAGGGGGAGTGTTCTAGATGTACATTATACCTAAACCCAATAGGGGGAGTTTCGGGCAACAGTATATGTATACCTCATGTATATAATTTATACATAACTACCTGAACCCACAATAGGGGGGAGGGGGGGGTTTGTTCCTTGGGAGTGTTCCTTGATGTGCATTTCGAAAAGGCATTATTCTTATATCAATAAACCAGATAATATCATGTGATGGTTATGTTCTAACTCATATGGTTGCTTACGTTGTTAGGTGGTGCTATTTGTGGTGTTGGTTCTGCTTGTATAAAGTCAAGTATATACATTATACCTGAACCTAAAAAGGCATATCATGATATATCAGATAGGGGGAGTGTTCTAGATGTACATTATACCTAAACCCAATAGGGGGAGTTTCGGGCAATCAGGTATATTATACCTCAAGTATATAGTATATACATTATACCTGAACCCAATAGGGGGGAGTGTTCTAGATGTGCATTTCGAAAAGGCATATAATCATATATCATAACCAGATAATCAACTGTGATGGAAAGTTCTAACTCATATGGTGCTTAGGTAGTTAGGTGTGTGGTTCTGCTTTCAGAAGTTTACCTCCTTGTCATACTTTTGGTTACTCGACTAAATTGGTTTAAAATAGGAGACATTTTTTGAAAGGAGAAGTAAACTCATTATAAATAGCTTTTAAAAAAATGGGTGAATATATCCTATTGTTTTACCCATAGTGATTGTGAATTGGCAAAAGTGTTTTACAAAATCTCAATTTTGTGTTGTGGCTCATTGAGTTTTGTTGGCAACTTATCAAGAATCAAAATCCGTTCTTTTATTACCTATAATTTTTGGTATAATTCGTGTCCACTCTGATTGACTCCAAGAAAGCGTAGGTGACTCAATTGTGATTTTAGTTTGATGTGGTAAAATAGCAGCAAGTTTAGCTTATTTCAGTTGACTCGTGCGGAAAAACTGCTCTTGATTTATTCATTTGGTACTTGTAAATCACATGTTTGTTTTATTTATTCGATGATAAAATGTTTGACTGTTATCATAGTTTACTTTTGTGATTTAGTATTGATTGTATAATGAAATTTTCATGTAGGCCACTAAAAGAAGAAGAGAGTGTTTGGGAGAAAGCGATGGTCTAACATTGGGAGTCCCAATCCCAATAAGGGTAGGATACTGCTGATCAAGATCCTTCATCTTCAGGTGCTCGCATCGAGCACGAGTCACTAGTGACTCCAAAGCCGAAATTAGCATATAAATGTTTTAAACCATTGAATTTGGGAAAGGCTCCAATGACATTTGCTGATCTTGCTAATTAGAACATTAGGGATTCAGAGTTTTTAACTCCACCAAAGAGGCTGTTAAACTCAATAGATATAATTGAGACGGTGGTTAGGGAAGAACTACAGAATCTCAAAAGAACCCCCAACCGCAAAGAAAGCCGAAAGGGAGAAAAGGGTCAGGACTTTAATGTCAATGAGGTGATTTGGATATGTGATGGTCAATCCACGATCAAGGTTAAGTGCGGAAGACGCTCTCAATCATGAGTTTTTTGCGTCATGCCATAAGCTGTTTGAGAAGCAGAAGCTGATGAGGCAATTGCAAAGCATTGACTTACGAACCGTTTCAATTAGTCACCAAGCTTTCTTCTTTTTCGTTTTGATTCTATTTTACAAGTTTTATTGCAGATACGCATGTATGCTGTTACAATACAACTTTGAAATTTTTATTTATTGTATTAACATGTGTTATCAACTTGTTCTTATCGTATGATTTCCTATTGTTGAAACATTCGACGAAACAAATAATTAACTTGTTCCATTACAGGTACAGTTCTATGTTCAATATGGTTCATAAACTCTAGTCGAATAAACTAATTTCAAATAAAGTGACCTTAGTTACCACCTTTGCGTTCACTATTTTACTGCTATCAAAATGATAAAACACAAGTTGTAAATATCTAAATAAATATTCATGTGCTCCCAAAGTGTCATGACATTCAAAATGTTACGAGACCAGAAGCATTCAAATAATGTCTAAATAAGTAATTGTCATTTTACTACCCAACATAACAAAAACCTAATACTACCATCATCTACTGACCCGTTCAGACTGAAACAAACTACCAGTTGATAAACATAAAGCAAATGCAATGAGCGTTTTCTTCATCATTAAGTACTTTCCACGCCACAACCCTATCATAAGAAACCGGTCTCCTAATACTTGATACACAAATCCCCCTTGGAGTAATTGCTTCTTTGTGGGCTGCCAATTATCATCCTCATCAAGATTCAATCTGCCTTGTTTTTGTCCAACTTGAAAGATAATCTAAGAAATAAAAAGAAAAGACAAAAAAGACAGAAATAGTAAGTGGTTATAAAGGAAATAAAAAAACATATACTTTGGCAATATACATCACCTTTTGAGCTCCATCGGTATTGATTGGCTTTATGGCAGGGTTAGGTCCCAGAAGTCCCTCAAACAAAGATATTAGCTTGGAATAACTGGGCTCTTCATCAAACTTCATGTTCACAACTATCTCAAGAAATTGCTTAAAAGTGGCAGGGCGGAAACAACACAACATCTCCGGAGATGTGGCCATTTTCTTCTTGCATACTAGAAATGATTTATTATCCCCCTAACAGACTCAATTTGTTTTTATTATAGATTATCTACATTAAATATAAACTACATAAAAGATACTTGTAACCAAACAATACCTGATACCCTTGCCAAGGTAACCTCCCACGGTTAAGAAACACGAGGGTGTAAGCAAGAGATTCTAGATCATCTATTCTACTGGCTTTTCTTCCCAGATGCGCATGCATACTAGCATATGTAACTGTTCCTCTGCGGTAGTATCAGAAAGAAATTTTATGCAGATGAAATGAATATCACAAGTCATTTTTGTAAACTGTAGACTTATATTTAGCTAGGGAGTGTTTGGCTTAGCTTATTAAAGAGGGTTATGGTTTTTGCAATAGGCCCAACTTTGTTGTTCAAAAAGCTAATAAGCACTTTGTTATAAGTGTTTGGGACTTATTTTATTTTGATATTTAATTAAACTACTAAGCATTCAGATTAGTGAAGCACATCACCCCCTTAGTAAAGCCAAAATTTTACCTAAATATGTCAGGCCTTTGATCATAATCAACATGTTGACCGCTAGCACTCTCTCGCCACTTTGTTGCTGCATTTCATATATGATTGATGTGTTAACAGATAATTAGAAAGAACAAATACATTAAAGAGTAAATACAACCGAAATGATCCAATAAAACGGACATCACGTATATATTAGCCGAGTAATATTCTAACCAATAAGCTCACTTTTTTGAGCTTATTAACCTGAAATTATGGACTTCCATAAGCTTAAGCTGATAACCTCATAAACCACAGACTTACTTCGCTTGAGTCTAAAAGTTAATAATAACAAAGATTGACAAGCTCACATGGCAAGATATCTATGTGCAGCTCAAGATGAAATACATTTGAAAGACCATCAGTGACATCACCCGTGCTCCAGCAGGAGGAATCAAGGGCTCTGGAACCTACACAAACAACAATTGTCAAGTTTTGTTCCATTTCAACTAGCTACATAACATTAAGGGACCGATATATACTAAAATTTATCTACAAGATTTTACTTTAAAGATTGAACCACCGCGACTGCAAACAGAATAAAAAGTAGTTAGTAAGTCATTACTTTAATAGTGAATAATCGATATTTTATCTATGATGTTTCTTACCCTCCTAACTTTTTCCATTTCCTACCACCATATAGATGATTGATGCGCTCAACAATCTCTCGTGTCAATTCTAAATGCTGCTTCTTCTGATCCTCACCAACCGGGACTAAATCAGACTGCAAACAAAAAACATGGCTTCTAAGAAAAATATTTATGGATTCAGCTTTTTTGATACACATATACACATAATGGTTTACAACATGGTTCAAACACGAGAAAGATCTGGTCTTTTAAATACATTTTGAAACTTTCGAATTAAAGAACACATTATAAAAACGTGGCTTGTATATCAAAAACGCAAGTGTAAGTGTAACATACCTCTTTAGCAAGTGTAAATGTAACACCATTGTTGATAAGCATATCCACTGACTCACAAACACAAATCCAGATATCATCACAAACACAAATCCATTGACTCACTAAATTAATTTTTTTAATAATCAAAACATGTGAAATTACATAAAAAATTTGTATTCATCACTATACCTGTTAATTAAACCATTAAATCTTCAATCTCTTTAGTAATTGATCATTTTGTTCTTCCTGCCGATTTGAATAATTTAGGGTTTTGGTGTTAAGGATGAAATTAAAACTGAATTTGGGGGTTATTTTTTATGGTGGTGAGGTGTGTTTTCTCTGTGTGTGTGTGTGTGTGTGTGTGACTGGGGTCAATGTTTGTGTGTGGGGTGAGGAGGAGGTGGTGGTGGTGGTGAATGGTAAAGATAGGGATGAAGATGAATGGGAAAGTTGGGTGTATAATGAAAGAATTGTATCTGTGTTTTTATTTGTGATTTGTGTGTGTTTTTGTTTAAATCTATGGTGCTAATTTTGGAGGATAAAACGAGATGAATCTATTACCAATTTGTCTAAAAAATACAAGTAAACCAATGTAAAAAAACTAAAAAAAACCCTGTCGCCCTAAGTACAAGTTGCCTAAAAGGACAAGTTGCCCACTTACACATAAATTATACATTATGTACTTAAATAATAAAATATGAGACACTTGACGGATTCTGGTTAAGTTGCCCCATCGCTCAGTCGTCCTGGACTCTTTTGAGAAGAAAATGTTTTTTTTATTAGAGAGTGACTAGCACCCTATATTTTGGACTCTTTTCGGAATTTTCCCAATTTTCAATCACATACTTTAGAATTATATTTCAAAACCTTTTATATACTAAAGTGATTTATTGTTTACCAATATGTTAATTCGTTCACATTACTTTATAATATACCTATTTAAAAGTTTGAAGGATGAATAATTCAAATATGGATGATATTAAGCAATGATTCAATCACTTCTTGCGATTTGAAGGATGATCGTAGATAAGTCGTTACCCTACACTTATCAAATATGAAGTAATAACTTATCTAAAGATCATGATTGGAGAAACGTAAGACCATCCATAATAAAGATGTCACGATCGCGGTCACCTTTACCTTCATCGAGTCCTCCCTTATTACATGACATAGGGAGACGTGCCTTTAAGAGGGTTTTAGGCAAGACTCAGACACTTATTCGACCGAGTCGTTGGGGAGTTCTGTATAAGCTTAATTTACGTGGGGTATATTTGTGTATAAATGAAGCATATTGAAATAGTGACCGCGGTCGTCTTATTACATTAACTTGGTTGTGAAGAAAGTTTTAAAAAAAATCTGAGTGTTGGAAAAAAATGATTTTCTAAAATGGAGTTAATATGAATGAGATATCGTGTCTCAAAGTGAGTCACAAAATCTGGGATTATTTTTCCAGAATATTCTGTGTATATCTATTTTAGGAATAGATTTAGACTTTATGAATAAGTCTTGACAGAATAATTTATGTGATTTGATTATATGCAAATCGTGTTATAGAAATAACATATATGCAAATCAATTTAATTTTTGGTAGATATTCCCCTTCCTATTGGCCACGATACAAAGAGAGAGAAAATAACGTGGCATTAAATCCCAGCCATCAAAATGTTAGTGAAATTAAATCCCAACAATTCAAAATAGAATATTACTACCTATTTTGTAGCTATTAATCAAGATCTCTGCAAATGTAGGATAAAAAAAGATGGTGAAAATAGGTATTCAGTCGACTCCCAAAAAAAAAATAGAAGAAGACACCAATTTTAATTCCACTAATTCAGAAACAAAGGATAATTCTTCGGATTTAAGTAGACCTCCTGGATCAAGGAGATTCTTTTGAATTCTACCTGATCACAGGCAGTATTTATACTGATTAATGAGGAGCCGTGGTTATTGCAACCGTATTCGATGAAATGACAAAGACACTTTCGTCCATATATGTTTATCACTAACCTATACTTGCAAGTTTTCCCGATGGTAGCAGCTTCTAGTCCATGTCGAGTCAAGATACAAGACCTCATGCTTAATTGACAAAGATATATACATGATGAAAGCTCAAGCACACGTATTAAAGTCTTCCGCAATCTCTGATGTACAAGCACTTCCTCAAAAGAACATTTTCGACAAGATTTTTGGACAATAATAAAGACATATCTTACAAGTGGATCAAGTACTACTCCTTCCATTATGTGGTACAAGTAATCATGTCAAAGAAAATGTTAAGGGAGATTGCTAGCTAGCTTTTAAGACCTTGAGCATGAGGGTGGAGACACATGATCGCAAGGCGGCATAAAGATTCAAGGATAAATATTCAGAGATCTTAATAGTCAAGACAAATAAGGCCAAAGACCACGATATCAGTATTTTGTCAAAGAATATCAAGTTAAAGATCAAGATCCAAGATCACAAGCATGCAAAAGGATCTTCAAAAGAATTCCCAAGAACACAAGGCTCCAAGACTCAAGACATCACAAGAAGTGATACACAATTCAATGACCACCCCTTAGGGGGATATTGTTAGCCATGTTTTTAGTGAAATGATGGTCATTATCAATCCCGAGCCTTGTATAAGTAAAACGTAGTTTACGAGAATTTATTTAAGCTAATTGGGCCTAATTGTCGGGCTTAAGCCCATTTGTAATAGGTCCGGCCCAAAGACAAGCCCAACAACCCAAACAAGGCTTGTCCACTCCATGTACTATTTAAAGCCCTCTCCAAGTGTGGAGAGGGTGTTGCTTCTCATTTTTCTTCCAATGTGCTCGTAACCATTTTTCTCTTTTTGTCTCTCTCTCTAGTTCTTTCTCTCTCTAAAATCTTTTTTTCTTATTTTTGTGTTTGGTGATGAAATAACATCTCCAACAGATGTGACAATGGAACTGGGTTTAAGAATAAGGAGATGAATCAGTTTTGTAAGAGAAAAGGTATTAAGAGAGAATTTAGTGTAGCTAGAACTCCTCAACAAAATGGAGTAGCTGAGAGGAAAAATAGAACACTAATTGAGGCTGCTAGGACCAATGATTGCTGATTCTAAGCTACCTATACTTTTTGGGCTGAAGAAGTTAATACTGCATTGCTATGTGCAAAATAGGGTATTAGTAAAAATAAGCCTTATAACAGACACTTATGATATTTTTCTTGTAGGAACCCAGCTTTTAGTCTTTATGAGAACCATTCGGGTCTCCTTGTTACAATTCTCAATTCCATAGATCATTTAAGCGAGGTTGATGGGATAAGGCTGTTTGATGCGATTCATTTGTTGGTTACTCAATCAATAGTAAAGCGTTTAGAGTATTCAACAGTAGAACTAGGATAGTTGAAGAGAACCTGCATGTCCAGTTTAGTAAGAATGCACCTAATATTGCAGGAAGTAGACTAAATTGGCTTTTTGATATTGATGCACTAACAAAGTCAATGAACTATAAGCCAGTTTTTGCAGGAAATCAGTCTAATGGTAATGCAAGTACAAAAGCATGTGATGATGCAGGTAAAGCTAGAATGAAGATAGTACCTAGCAAAGATTACATTCTGCTACCATTGTGGACTGCTGATCCACCATTCTCTCAAAGTTTAAAGAGTTCTCAAGATAATGAATCCAAACCTTCAAGTGATGATGGAAAGAAGGTTGATGAAGATTCAAGAAAAGATAGTGAATGTAGTGATCAAGAAAAGGAAGATAATGTTAACAGCACTAACAATGTTAATGTTGCTAGCACAAATGAAGTTAATGCTGTTGGTGGAAAATCAAGCATTGAACTTCCAGATGATCCAAATATGCCTACTTTGGAAGATATTGTCAATTCAGATGATGATGAAGATGTTGGTACAGAGGCTGACATGAACAATTTGGATGCATTTATACCTGTCATTCCTATTCCAACTACAAGAGTACATAAAGATCATCCAGTTGAACAAATTATCAGAGACTTGAATTCAGCACCTCAAACAAGAAGAATGACAAAGAATTTGGAAGAACATAGTTTGTTTAGTTCAGTTCAGCATAGAACAAACCATAAAGACTTTTAAAATTGCTTGTTTGCCTGCTTCTTATCACAAGTAGAACCCAAGAAGGTAATTCAAGCATTGCAGGATCCAAGCTGGATAGAAGCTATGCAGGATGAGCTTCTACAATTTAAATTACAAAAGGTTTTGACCTTGGTGGATTTACCAAATGGGTCTTCAAGAATAAAAAGGATGAAAGAGGAATTGTGATTAAAAATAAAGCAAGATTAGTTAGTCAAGGGTACACACAAGAAGAAGGGATTGAATATGATGAAGTCTTTGCCCTTGTTACAAGAATTGAAGCAATTAGGCTATTTTTAGCCTATGCCTCATTTAAAGACTTTATGGTGTACTAGATGGATGTCAAGAGTGCTTTTCTTTATGGTAAGATTGAAGAGGAAGTCTATGTTTGTCAACCACCAGGATTTGAAGATCCAGACTTCCCTGACAGAGTATACAAAGTAGAAAAGGCACTTTATGGACTGCATCAAGCTCC
>BQNB010097109.1:3003-25467 GCA_026074375.1 Tanacetum coccineum | reverse complement strand
ATTTTATAAACGACAAACATGTAATAATAAATATGATTTATTATTTAAATATGTTCCGAAAATTGACAGTTGTTACAGTCAAGATGCTAATGAAAGGTATTGAATTATCATACCAAAAACGTGAATGCAGATTGTACAACTTGTTTGATAAGTTTGCTTATGTTCAGGGTGAAACATTGTATGAGAACTACTGGAGATTCTCTTAGCGGATCAATGATATGCATACTATTGGGATGACAATGCAACAAGTTCAAGTTAATATCAAGTTTCTGAATGCTCTTCCATCAGAATGGAGCAAGTTTGTCACTGAAGTTAGCTAAGAGTTTGTATACCACCAACTATGATTAGTTGTATGCATACCTTAGTCAACATGAACGACATGCTAATGAAGTTCGTATCACGCGTGAAAGATATCTGGATCCTCTTGCATTCGTAGCCAACTCTTCAAATCTATATAATCCATCTTAGTCACCACAACATTCGGGTTCTTTAATGTATCCACATCCTCAACAATTCACACCAGTTTATGCAACACCCATTCATCATCAACACCATCATGCTCCAGTCAATCCACAACAACATCGAGTTTCCCCTCCACCATTCATATCTCCTTCAGTGACAAAACAATCTCAAACTGAATTTCCCCAATTGGACTCTAGTCTTATTGTTCCTACATTTCAGCAAGGAGATGATCTGATTGAATGCATTAACAAAGAAATAGCATTCCTATCTGCTGTGGCATCAAGGTTTCCACCTTCAAACAATCAACTCATAACGTCTTCTAATCCTACCATTCAAGATGGAAGAGTCACAGTTCAACAAATTTAAGGAATACAAACTCAAAGTTTTGCTGGTTCTGGAAACATAGGAATTGCTACAACTTCAAGGGGAAATTATGCAGCTAGTCAACCAAAGGTTGTGAAGTGTTATAATTGTCAAGGAGAAGGGCATATGGCGTGACAGTGTACTCAGCCAAAAAGGCCATGCATGGTTTAAGGAGAAATTGATGTTAGCCGAAGCTCAGGAAGCGGATCAGATATTGGATGAAGAGCAACTTGCATTCTTAGCAGACCCTGGAATATCATAAGCTCAAGTTGCTTAGTAGACAATCCCTCAGAATTCAGCTTTTCAGACTGAAGACTTGGATGCATATGACTCGGATTGTGATGACTTATCCTTGGCTAAAGCGGTTCTGATGGCAAATCTTTGGTTGAACAAATGACTGATCACGTAGCTCATCTAGATAAGGAAAATCAGACTAATAAAATGGTAAATGAATCGTTAACCGCTGAGCTTGAGAGATACAAAGAACGAGTCGCCATTTTTGAACAAAGACTTAATGTAGATTTGAATAAACGTGAAAAATTGATAGATTCTCAAATGGATGATTTAATTCGAAATAGAAATTCAAAGCTTGCGGCTTTTCAGCAGGAGATCGATACACTTAAAGAAACTCTTTCTAATAATGTCAAAGAAAAGGAGTCTTTATCAAAAACATTAACTATTTTCAAAACAGAGTCTAAAGAAAAAGAGTATAGGTACATTGACAAGGAAATTGTTTTGGAAACACAAAATAAAAAACTGGAGAATATTATTTGTAAGATGTATCGATCTACGCAAGCAATGCATATTCTAACGAAACCACAAGTTTTTGACGATGACACTCACAAACAAGCTCTTGGTTATCAAAATCCGTTCCATCTTAAAAAAGCTCAGTGGATTCAACCAACATTATATGATGGTAGTGTTATTGCTAAAGAACATTATGTGATTTCTGTGATTGGTGATGAAGAGACATTAATTTTGGAAGAAAAGATTTGATCAAAGATGCTTGATAAACAAAATGATCCAATTTCTATAGAAAAGAAGATTAAGATTTCTCCAATTGATTATTCAAAAGTTAAATACGATTAAAGAAGATTTTGGTAAACGTATTGTCACTCAACAAGAATTGTCTGCAAAAGAAGCTTTCTAGTTAAAACATTCATCCATTTTTGAAACACCAGTTATGTCACATATACCTGTTAGAATCGAAACTCCTAGTGAACTTCCTAAAGTAAGCTTGGTAAATGAAAGTCTTAAAAAAGCTAAAATATCAACTGCCAATTTTGACAAAGTGGTGAAAAAGAGACTAACATTTGATGTTATTACTGCAGGGTCTTGGGGTTTTGAAGATACAAAAGAGTGTTTTGTAACTGAAGTAATTCTATTTTTAAAAGTTTTAAAAGACACATTTAATGCGTTTGATAAAACTCTTCTAGATGAAATTATTGAAGTTTAAACTGTTTTTAACCAAATGGAGGCTGTTGTTGATCAGTGTTTTGTAGACAATAACATTTTTGAAATTCAAATCAAACAACTTAGGATTGATAATGATCAACTCATGAATCAAATCATGTCTCAAGAAATTATGCATATTGTTGCGAATTATGTGGATATTCTTGATGTGAAAAAGTCATGTGTGAATAATTGCAATAGGTGTCTAGAACTTGAGACTAAGCTTCTCAAAAAGAAAGATTTCATTGAATAAGAGGTTTACGATAAACTTGTCAAAAGTTATTCAAATTTAGAAAAGCATTACATTTCACTGGAATTAGCAACTCAACTTAATCAAGAGATTTTTCAAAGGGAAAATTCTAGTGAAAACCTAAATGCTCCCACATTTAATCAATTATTTAAAATAAATGAATTGAAAGCTCAGTCACAAAAGAAGGGCACTGTGATAAGAAAGTTGAAGGATAGGATTAAATCTTTGAGTGGAAAAGATAGTGTAGAAATATAAAGAAAGATATTGATGAGATTGAAACAATCAACATTGAACTGGAACATAGTGTGGCAAAATTACTTTCGGAAATCAAAAATTTGAGAAAAGAACGAGAACATTTGAAATCAATTTACAAAGACCAATTTGACTCAATTAGAAAGATACGTGTTCAATCAAAAGAACATTGTGACTCTTTAATTGCTCAAATTAATGCAAAGTCTGTTGAAAATTCGGATTTAAATGCTCAACTTCAACAAAAGATTTTTGCTAATGCAGCATTGAAAAATGAATTAAGAAAACTTTAAAGGAAAAATATTGTCGATACTGCGGTTCCAAAACCTAATGCCACTATTGCTCCAGGAATGTTCTAGCTTGACATAAAACCTATTTCTCCTAGGCTTAAGAACAATAAGGATTCTCATGAGGTTTACATTGACAAGACTATAGAATATACAGACACTCTTCGTGGATTTGTAGAACATGTTAGAACACAGAATCCTAGTGAACCACTATTAAAATCATCTTGCATGTTTACAAAACACGTTCAGGAATTGTTAGTCTATGTTTCTCAGACATGCCCTAATTCACCAAAACCTAGTGAGAAGTTAGTTGCTATCACACTGATGAACAAGGACAAAAGAGTTAGATTTACTGAACCTGTCACATCTTCAAGCAATATCCCCAAGTAGACCAATTCTCTTAAAACCATAGATTTTAATAAGCCTTTGTTAACTTCTACAGGAGTAAAACCTACTACTAGTGCTAGCGGATCAAAGCCTTTAGGCAATACAAAGAACAATAGGATCACGTGACCACCAAGTATCAATCAGAAGAATAAAGTAGAAGACCATTCTAGGAAAGTTAAATCTAGTTTGAATAAGACGAATTCTGTTTTTGAACCTATCAGTAATGCACTTGTTAGGCATTCTGTGAGAAATGCTAAGTTTGAATCTATGTGTGCTATCTATAACAAATGTTTGTTTGATGCTAATAATGATATGTGTCTTATTGATTTTGTGAATGATGTGAATGTGCATTCGAAATCTAAATCTAAAAGAAATAAACTGAGAAAAGCTTAGAAAGTTACGGGTAAAGTGTTCACTGATGTAGGATATATATGGAAACCAACAGGAAGATTTTTCACTATAGTTGGTAACTCGTGCCCTTTAACTAGGATCACTCCCAAGAAAATAGTGCATCTTAAGGAAACCACTTTTTAGTCAGTAGAAACACCAAAACTAGAGATTAAAGTCTATATTAGGAGACCCAAACAAATAAAATTAGTAGGTTCGAGTAAAAAAGCTAAGATTGTAGAATCTAAAATTGCTAACAACTCAGAATCCACTCATTTGTAGGGATCCAATGCTACAGATGTTCCATCTTCTTTTTCTCTTATCAATGACAGGTTGTCCAAATCATACTCTGTTATCTGGACTCCAGATGTTCAAAACATATGACAGGGAACCGCTCTCAGCTCATGAACTTCTTTAGTAAATTTCTAGGAACTGTTCGATTTGGAAACAACCAAGTTGCAAATATAATGGGGTATGGTGACTATCAGCAGGGGAATGTTATTATCTCAAGGGTATATTATGTTGAGGGGCTTAGACATAACTTGTTTTCTGTTAGACAATTTGTGACGCGGATCTTGAAGTTGTATTTCAAAAAAACACTTGCTTTATTTAGAATTTAGAAGGTGTTGATCTACTTTCAGGCTTCCGAGACACAAATTTGTACATAATTTCTCTTGATGACATGCTAAAGACTTCTCCGATTTATCTTCTATCAAAAGCTTCAAAGACTAAGAGCTGGTTATGGCACCGTCATTTATCGCATCTCAAATTCGGTACTCTTAACAAGCTAGCCAAAGACGGTCTTGCACAAGGTATTCTAAAGCTTAAATTTCAGAAAGATCATCTATGTTCAGCATGTGCATTAGGAAAAAGCAAGAAATCCTCTCATCAACCCAAAGCTGAGGACACTAACCAAGAGACACTATATCTTTTTCATATGGATCTTTGTGGCCCGATGCGTGTGGAGAGCATTAATGGGAAAAAGTATATATTGGTAATTGTTGACAATTACTCTCGATTTACTTGGGTTAAATTTCTGAGATCAAAGGATGAAGCTTCTGACGCTATCATCAAATGCATCAAAAATATTCAAGTTCATTTGAATGTCACTGTCCGTAATGTTAGAACAGATAATGGAACTGAATTTGTCAATCAGACCCTTTGTGATTTTTATGAAAATGTCGGCATTTCGCATTAAACTTATATTGCTCGCACTCCTCAACAGAACGACGTTGTCGAAAGACGAAACCGAACTCTTGTGGAAGCTGCCCGCACTATGATGATATTTTCAAAATCTCCTTTGTTTCTATGGGCCGAAGCAATCAACACAACTTGTTATACCCAAAACCGTTCTTTGATTCGTCTCCGATACAACAAAACTCCATATGAGCTGATGCACGACAAGAAGCCAGATTTATCATTTTTTTCATGTCTCTGGTTCACTATGTTATCCAACCAATGACAGTGAGGATTTGGGTAAACTAAATGCAAAGGCCGATATTGGTATTTTCATTGGATACGTGCCAGCAAAGAAAGCTTTCAGAATCTATAACAGGAGAACCCGGAAAATTATGGAAACTATTCATGTGACATTCGATGAGCTAACAACAATGGCTTCTGAACAATTCGGTCCAGGACCAGGGCTTTAAGTAATGCCTTCTACAACATCCTGTTCAGGACTCGTACAAAACATTACTCCTCAACAACCTTGTGATCCACCAAAAAGAGATGATTGGGATAGTTTGTTCCAACCCTTGTTCGATGAATACTTCAATCCTCCAACTATTGCTGTCTCTCCAGTTCCAATAGCTGCTGCACCAAGAGCTGTTGAAATAGCCGATTCACTTGTGTCTACGTCCATTGACCAAGATGCACCATCATCAAGTATCTCGTCAACACAAGAACAAGAACATTCTCCAATTATTTCTCTAGGTGTTGAAGAATCACCAAAAACACCACTATTTCATGATGATCCTCTTCATGAAGACTCAACTTCTCAAGGATTTTCATCTAATGTGAGACCATCCCACACTTCATTTAAACTTATTGGTAGATGGACTAAGGATCATCCAATAGTAAATGTGATCGATGATCCTTCTCGTTCAGTCTCCACCAGAAAGCAACTCAAAACTGACGCCAAGTGGTGTTACTTTGATGCCTTCCTAACTTCTGTAGAACCAAAGAACTTCAAACAAGCAATGACCGAACCATCATGGATCGATGCAATGCAAGAGGAAATTCATGAATTTGAATGACTACAAGTTTGGGAATTGGTGTCGTGTCTAGATAAAGTCATGTTGATCAAACTTAAATGGATTTATATGGTCAAGACAGATGATGACATCAAATAATGTCACTTTATTATATCATTTATCCCATCTGTTTTGCCCACTTTTATATAATTATTGCATTATTTGGTACTTAATTGCTTTAAAGTTGATAAATGCAGTAATTCAGGAGTGCTTTGTGAAGACACGCTAAAAGGCGCATAATTTGGAGCTAAAATGAAGACATTTGAAGATGCTAAATTTTCACCAATACGCCGTATCCAGCAAAAGAGACATGGCCTATCAGCGCCAAGACTTCACAAGAAAACGCGTTTGACTAATTCCCAATACGGCGTATCAATGCTGTCTACATACGCCGTATCCATGAAGATAACTATTCGAAGATACAGTAAATCAAGTAAATTGGGAATGATATCAAAGATTTATTATGAACGTAGCGCACACTCTAAGGAATCTAGCCTAATACGCCGTATCGACATTTCTAGATTTGGCGTATCGAGTCTTTTTCAAACACTATAAATAGAAGACTCAAAACGAGTTTTCAGTGTGCAATATCATATTCTTTATACCATACTCATTAAAGACGAATTTTAGAAGATAAGATCAGCCACTAAGGTCAAGCATTGATCACGAATCCATAGAAGACATCGTGTAATTTTTACTCTCTTAATCGTTCGATTTTCATTGTTTGAATACGCTTGTATAATTACAATGGTTGTGGGCTAATACCCTCGGGTATTAGCCATCTTAATGAAAGTTTAATGTTTGGTTTGTTTTAAAATCGATTTCTTAATTAATCGTTGATTGTTTTATTATCTTTATCACCTCATACTTGTTTATGTGTTTGAATAGGCAAACTATCATTCAACTGGGTCTAGTGATACCTAAAAAGTAATATAGATACCGGGATAGCTCTCCATATCGTGCTTTATATTACTGGACCAATAGGATCACAAATAATGTTCTGTCTTTGTCTTTGAATTTTGAGCTTAGTTGGACCGGTAGGTGACCCGTTTATGTTTCAGCAATCATGCTCTTAATTAACTGATAAAGATTTGAATAGTGGACTACCAGTATATAAAACACCGTCAAACAATAAGTGGGTAAAGTCCCGTTAGGCTAGGGTTTTAACAGGATCACCACTGCTTTAATTCCCTAAAATAGATTATAATTTAACTAAAGGATGCTTTATGCAGATGCGTTTAATTGTGACAGGATTAATCGTGTCTAGGTATTAGGATGATGCACCGCCTAAGTCTTAAGAATGATATGCCGCCTCGAGATAAGTAAATCATTGCACTAAAACAAACAAACCAACATTGAATCGTAATTAATATGGCTAATATAATTTTCTATTATTTGGCTTGTACCGCTTTTCTATCTTCTAATTTTCTTCTTTTATGTTTATTGTGTATTGAATTGATATTTGTTTCCACCAAACCTGCGCCAGTCTCTCAGACTGAAACCCCCTATATCATTAGACAACGTTGATGACATCAAATAACGTCACTTTATTATATCATTTATCCCATATGTTTTGCCCACTCTTATATAATTATTGCATTATTTGGTACTTAATTGCTTTAAAGTTGATAAATGCAGTAATTCAGGAGTGTTTTGTGAAGACACACTAAAAGGCGCATAATTTGGAGCTAAAACGAAGACATTTGAAGATTTCTGAATTTCCACCAATACGCTGTATCCAACTAAAGAGATACGGCGTATCAGCGCCAAGACTTCACAAGAAAACGCGTTTGACCAATTTCCAATACGGCATATTCACTCTGTCTACATACGCCGTATCCATAAAGATAACTATTCAAAGATACAGTAAATCAAGTAATTTGGGAATGATATCAAAGATTTATTACGAACGTAACGCGCACTCCAAGGAATCTAGCCCTATACGCTGTATCGACCTTGCTGGATACGGCGTATCGAGTATTTTTCAGCAACTATAAATAGAAGACTCAAAAACGAGTTTTAAGTGTGCAATATCATATTCTTTATACCATACTCACTAAAGACGAATTTTAGAAGAAAAGATCAGCCACCAAGGTCAAGCATTGATCACGAATCCATAGAAGACATCGTGTAATTTTTACTCTCTTAATCGTTTGATTTTCATTATTTGATTACGCTTGTATAATTACAATGGTTGTGGGCTAATACCCTCGAGTATTAGCCATCTTAATGAAAGTTTAATGTTTGGTTTGTTTTAAAATCGATTTCTTAATTAATCGTTGATTGTTTAATTATGTTTATCACCTCATACTTGTTTATGTGTTTGAATATGCGACCTATCATTCAACTGGGTCTAGTGATACGGACCAAGTAATCTAGATACCGGGATAGCTCTCCATATCGTGTTTCATATTACTGGACCAATAGGATCACAAATAACGTTCTGTCTTTGTCTTTGAATTATGAGCTTAGTTGGACCGGTAGGTGACCCGTTTATGTTTCAGCAATCATGCTCTTAATTAACTGATAAAGATTTGAATAGTGGACTACCAGTATATAAAACACCGTCAAACAATAAGTGGGTAAAGTCCCGTTGGGCTAGGGTTTTAACAGGATCACCACTGCTTTAATTCTCTAAGATAGATTATAATTAAACTAAAGGATGCTTTATGCGGATGCGCTTAATTGTGACAGGATTAATCGTGTCTAGGTCTTAGGATGATGTCCCGCCTAAGTCTTAAGAATGATATGCCGCTTCGAGATAAGTAAATCATTGCACTAAAACAAACAAACCAGCATTGAACCGGATTTAATATGGCTAATACAGTTTTTTATCATTTGGCTTGTACCGTTTTTCTATTTTCTAATCTTCCTCTTTTATGTTTATTGTGTATTGAATTGGTATTTGTTTCCACCAAACCTGTGCCAGTCTCTCAGGCTGAAAACCCCCCATATCTTTAGACAACGTACATAGCATAGGTTTAACCAGTAAATAAACTAATTAAAATACTGATAGAATATAGGATTAAATTTCCACTCTTAGTGTTCGACACCCTACTTACCGCGAAACTCCATCTTGACCGGGTACTCTGCCCGTTAAAAGTGTTGTTTTAGGTTTGTCGGCTAAATAAAAATTTAAAACTTGATAATCAAATACTTGACCCTACACGACAGCACATTAGGTTTTTGGCTCCGTTGCCGGGGTTTGAAATCATTAAACATTATTCTTATCAGTATTTCTAACCTTAAATTAATTTAATTTAGTGTAATCTAGTTATTTAAATTCTGTTTGTATTTATTCACATTGTGTGTTTAAATTGTTTGTTTAAATTCCTGCATTTAATTGTTTTAAATCGTATTCTGTCATGTCTGATCTCCTGATACGCCGTATCCACCAGTTGAATACGACGTACTCAATTCTCTGTTTCAGATACAACGTATCAAGTTTTGCTGACCATACGCAGTATTCATTCTCCCATATACGATGTATTGACAGCAACTCGATAAAATTCTTGTAAACTTAATTCTGTTAGAATAGCTTTACTTTGAATTATGTCTTTCATGACATGGACATTGCTCGACCCATTTAGTTTCCTTATCCTAAAAGAAGATTAACAATGGAAGAAATTGTGAACAAATTCATGGAGGAAGGAAAACGGGAACACGAGAAAATAGATGCATTCATTAGAGAATTCAGAACAACCAATGAGCTCCTCCTTAAAGAAAGAAAAACTCACTAAGCGAGCTTGAATTCAAAATATACGAGCTGTCGAGGGCAATCAATAAAGCCCAATTGGTAAGATGTGAGGCTAAAGGAGTAACCACTAGAGGAGGAAAATCCACAACCGAACCCATTGGCGACAACTCGAATACCAATAAACACCCATTACCCCATCACGACGAACCAGTAACTCCAAATGAAATCCCCGACAAAACTGAACCTAAAAAAACCCAAACTAACGAACTACAACCATTGTCAATACCTTTTCCCCACCGATTGAGAAAGGAAAAAGAGGAAGCCCAACAAACAAAATTGCTAGAAAATCTTAAACAACTCCATATAAACATCCCATTCACCGAAGCTCTTGCACAAATGCCGAAGTACGCTAAGTTTCTAAAAGGTCTGCTATCAAACAAAGCAAGATTAGAAGAAGCCTACACCGTAACATGAATGAAAGGTGCTCTGCAGTCTTATTGAATAAACTCCCATCTAAAGAGAGAGACCTAGGAAGCTTTACTACACCATACGATATCGAGCATTTACATATTAATAATGCTTTAGCAGACTTGGGAGCTAGTATAAGCCTAATGCTTTACACGATGTATGAGAAACTAGGCTTAAGGGAACCAAAACCAACAAGAATGAGCTTGGAACTAGCAGACAGATCCATCTAGTATCTACGGGGAATAGCAAAATACGTGCTCATAAAGACTGATAAATTCATCCTCCCTATTGATTTTGTTATACTGGATATGCGGGAAGACTCTAGAATTCTAATAATCTTGGGAATACCATTTCTAGCAACTGCGTGAGCCATGATTGATGTATTTAACAAGAAGATAACACTTAGGGTTGGAAGCGAGGAAGTGATTTTTGACGTCGACCAATCAATGAAAAAACCTCGTACAAAGGACGATGAATGTTATAGGATTAATCAACTGCCCAAGAACGACTGGAAAATGACAACCTAGAAGATGACATCAATCGACCCGATTCTAAAAATTATGGGCCTAACTCTGAGATACCCATACGGCGTATCGATCGTATTAATATGTCATATCCACAAGAAACACAAGAACAAGAAGAAATGCTAAGCGAGCATCTCTATCCCGCTAGTGCTATTGAAATTGACAAAAAGAAACCAGAACTCAAAGACTTGCCTTCTCACTTAGAGTACGCTTACTTAAAAGGAGATGAAACTTGTCCAGTGATTATTTCATCTAAACTAACGAAAAAAGAGAAAACTTCACTTCTACGGGTTCTTGAAAAAGAAAGGGACTAATCGCTTGGAAGATGTCAGACATCAAAGGAATAAGCCCGTCGTTTTGCACTCACAAAATTTTAATAGAAGAAAGCTTCAAGCCTGTCATCTAACCTCAAAGATGTCTAAATCTAAAAGTCCAAGATGTGGTTAAAGATGAGATCATTAGGTTACTTGATTCAGGGCTAATTTAGCCTATCTCATATAGTCCTTGGGTAAGCCCCATTCATGTTGTCCCTAAAAAAGGAGTAATAACCGTAGTGTTAAACGACAAAAATGAGTTAATACCATCTCGAACAGTAACAGGATGGTGCATGTGCATCGACTATCATAAATTAAATGACGCAACGCGAAAAGATCATTTTCCACTCCCTTTTATCGATAAAATGCTAGAGCGATTATCTGGAAATGAGTATTATTGTTTTCTTGATGGATTTTCAAGATTCTTCCAAATCCCAATCGCACCAGAAGATCAAGAGAAGACAACCTTCACCTGTCCTTATAGGACTTCTACGTACAGGAGGATGCCGTTCGGATTATGCAACACTCCGACAACTTTTCAAAGGTTCACGACGGCAATATTTCATGACATGGTAGAAGATTTCATGAACCATTTCTCGGTATTCAGTAATTCCTTTGACCAATGTCTTAATAATTTAGATAAAATGCTCGGCAGATGTGAAGAGACCAACCTTGTGCTAAACTGGGAAAAATGTCATTTCATGGTAAACGAAGGTATTGTTTTAGGGCATAAAATATCTAGGAAAGGAATCGAGGTTGACAAAGCTAAAATCGATGTAATCGCCAAATTACCTTATCCCACAAATGTGAAGGGCGTTAGAAGTTTCTTGGGGTACGTTGGGTTTTATCGCAGATTCATAAAAGATTTTTCTATGATTTCCAAACCAATGACCCAGCTTTTAATGAAAGACGCTAAGTTTGATTTTTTTGAAGATTGTAAAAAGGCATTTAATAAACTAAAGAAAATTTTTCACAAATCATCCCTATGGTTTGACCCAAAATCACAGATCGTCCCTAACTCAAATTAAATACACCAAGCATCCCTAATTTTGAAACTTGTAACCCCGACCGTCCCTATTTTGGATGGTCGTTAATTTTTTTTGTTAAGTCTCATGAGTGGAGGGGTAATATTGTCTTTCAAACTAAAAGAAAGATTGACCACCGCACCTATCATAATAGCTCCAGATTGGAGTGTGCCTTTCGAATTAATGTGCGACGCCAGTGATTTTGCAGTAGGGGCAGTCTTAGGACAAAGAATAGACGGAAAATTCAAACCTATCTATTATGCTAGCAAAACTCTAAACAATGCCCAAGCACATTACACCACCACCAAAAAGGAATTTTTAGCAGTTGTCTTCTCGTTTGACAAATTCCGCCCTTATCTCATTTTATCAAAAAATATTGTCTACACTGATCATTCTGCTTTAAAGTATTTGTTCAGCACACAGGATGCCAAACTAAGACTTATCAGATGGGTTCTGCTTCTTCAAGGATTCAATATCGAGATAAAAGATTAAAAAAAAGGAGCAGAAAACTTGGCTGCTGATTACCTATCAAGACTCGAGAATCCGAATATAGGGGAATTAGCCGAAGAAGAAATCGAAGACAAATTTCCCGATGAGCATTTGATGATACTAAAAGCCAAGCTAAATGACAAAGAGCCATGGTACGCAGATTATGTCAACTACATTGTCGGAAAAGTGGTACCTCCCGAATGGACGCCGGAAAAGAAAAAAATGATTCTTCTCTCAAGTGAAGAATTATTTTTGGGACGAACCATACACATTTAGATTATGTCTGGACAATGTAATGAGAAGGTGCGTCGTTGGATGTGAAATCCTTGAAATCTTGGATCACTGCCATTTTGATCCAACCGGTGGACATCATAGTGCTTCAGTTACAGGAAGAAAAGTTTACGAAGCAGGATTCTATTAGCCCTGTATCTTTAAGGATGCTAAAGAATATGTAATAAAGTATGACGCATGTCAGAAATCAAGGAACATTTCATCACAGAACGAGATGCCTCAAAACAATATTCAAGTTTATGAGGTCTTCAACATTTGGGGACTGGACTTTATGGGACCATTTTCTGACTCAAGGGGTAACAAATATATCCTAATTGCGGTTGATTACGCGTCTAAATGGGTTGAAGCTCAGGCCCTACCCACAAATGATGCTCGTATAGTGGTAAAATTCTTAAAAGGGTTGTTTGCCAGATTTGGAGTTCCAAAAGCCTTAATCAGTAATAGGGGAACACATTTTTGTAACTCCCATCTTGAAAAAGCTTTGCTTAGATACATGGTGACTCATAGAATATCAACAGCATACCACCTTCCGACTAATGGCCAAACCGAAGTCACCAACAGAGCTATCAAACGTATTTTGGAAAGATCGGTCGGATATAACCCAAAGGATTGGTCTAAAAACTCAACGATGCACTATATGCCTTCAGGACCGCCTACAAGACACTGACAGGATGTACCCCATTTTGGATGATTTACAAAAAAGCTTGCCATCTACCAGTTAAGGTTGAACATAAAGCATACTAGGCACTTAAACAATGTATTATGGATCTCACGGCAGTTGCAAAAAAATGTTTCATGGAGCTTAACGAACTAATAGAGTTACGAGACGGAGCATATAAGAATACTCGAATCTAAAATGAAAGAACTAAGAAATGGCACGACTCTAGGCTCCGCGGAGATAAGGATTTTAAGAATGGAGAAAAAGTCTTGTTATTTAACTCGCGTTCAAAGTTGCACCTAGGAAAACTCAAATCGAAATGGACCGGTCCTTTCATAGTTAAAACCATGTACCCTTATGGAGCAGTCAAAATCACCGACAACGATGGTTCAAGCTTTAAGGTCAATGGACATAGGTTAAAAAAAATACCACGATAGAAATTTCAACACGGATGATAATGAATTCATAGAGCTCGACACGTAAGAGAAAGGGGAAAAAGGTCGAACTTAAAGACCAGCTGAAACAAAAGTGCTTCCTGGGAGACAACCTGGTCATTTTAATTGTTTGTCGCATTTTAAATTATTTGTTGCACGAGTCTGTCTTCCCAGACACTCAATACGGCGTATCGAATCCCTTTGGATACGGCGTATTGAGATGTCTGGACGTTATCAGTTTTTAAAACTTAATATTTAATTTCCAGGTAATTTAATTGTTTCTACAGGAACAATACGGCGTATCCTAGGGTTTGGGATACGGCGTATTGATCCTTATACAGTTGTGTGTTTAATTGTTTTCTTGTACCATTGTAGCGAGATAGAATTTGCACTTGTCTTCTAATCTTTTATACAGGACCTTGCTGAAACTATGATATGGTATATGCTAAAAAAGACATGTGTTGAACTTATCCGGGCATGCTGAAGCCCTAGTCAACATACTTTTTGCTCAAGGACTCATCTTGGAGAATTATCACGAGCAAAACATCAGGGAGTTTTCCGTTCTAATTCTATTCTTCCTTATTATTCATTATTTTATCTATACAACGAGGACGTTGTATAATTTAAATGGGAGGATGGAGAATTAGAACGTACTTGTCTTTCTTTTTACAAAATAATATGCAATGTGCTTAAAAATGGCCAAAATTTAAAATTTTTCAGCATGACTTTTGTAAAAATCACTAGTTACATTACCTAGCGCACTATAACCCTTGATACATATTATGAGAATTAAGCATATTCCATTTCCAACTGTCTACTAAAATCCTACAAAATTATGAGTGTGCCGATGATGTAGTAGACTTTAAAACTTGGCCTGGTATATCACTCGAGACCGCAATGATTAGTACTATGGATTTAGATGGAAGAACATGTTCAACTGATAAATTTCTAGGATTTAACCAAATAGCCTACATGGCGTAAAATTAACTTTCCACACTGGTTAGTTAACTCCCGTGTAACCCTTGATTACTCTTATTTTTAGAGTAAAATCCCCTAGAACAACCTGTTGAGCCATTCCTTTCTTTATCTAGACCATATTATATGTTTCGTTACACCTTTGCACCTTAGCCTACTGTGTAGATCAAGCCTATTTTACCAATGTTGCTAGTTGCTTTCGTGTAAAGTCTTGTATCACCTATTTCAAAGTGAAATTTTTTATCTCTGTAATGGTCGAGAAATTGCACAATGCAATGGGAAAAATACGTAGCTCGTAAGTTTCGCTACTTTTGCGATTATGAATCATGTCCGAAGAAGATGTTTTACAAGGAAAAGATTATCTGGATGATTTATGATAGTGAAGAAGGGGAAACCAAACCGAGATTTATGATGTATTGTTTTAAAAAAAAGAGAAAGATGAAAGAAAAAATAGTCGGTTCAAAGGAAGTTTATACCGAAGGAATCACTTGGAATGATCGATTATTCGTTGATACGTTACAAAAATCAACGATGTAAAGCCTTGTAAAAAGTAGCGGATATCACCACTTACGTAAAAGTATGTAAAGAACGGGATGTAAGGGAAGTTGACCATTATGGGAACGCCAACTTAGGTTGTCTTTATCATTTATGTGATCGAGGCATTTGTCTATATGTTCGAGTCTTTGTCATGGAACGGTCGGGAGAAAGTTACTAGCAACCGTACCTTATTTGTTGGCTTAATCTATTTGTTTCGTGAATTTTACTTGACACCCATTTTACTTCCCTTTCCTAGCAACAAACCTTAGTGTCTACTCGAACGAGAACTTGTTCGAGCATGCATGTCTATTTCGTCGTTACGGCCATGTATGCATGTCTCAGCTGCCTTGTTGGATGACGACTTTTGGTGAAAGTTAGAAGCTCTCTACTCTATATCGTTCTTCATCCTAACCGCTGGTTAAACACGAACAAGGACGTGTTCGGATTGTATATGTCTATTCCGTCGTTACGACCATGTATATACGATACAGCTGCCTTGTTGATGTGGTACTTATGGTGAAAGATTGTTGAATGATCAAACCATAAGCCTTCTTAACCCAATTTAGCTTTTGACTTGTTCTTCCTTAGATTTAGAGGTGAAGATGTGTATCCTTGCCAAGCCTATGATACGAAGCTAATCACGACCGAGCAATTAAGCGTACTACTTAAATGTTGCACCCTAGATTAGTTGAGTGATCTGAGTGTTTTCATTTCCATATTTCGTGAGGAGCTTAGTCATGTACAAGTGATTAGAACAAAACGATGCTTAAATGAAAAATCCTCAACTTCGGTAAAGGACACATTTTCATAAACCAAAACTTTTTCTAAGGTCTACTTGAGGGCAAGTAGGATTCAAGTGGAGGGATATTTAATGACATCAAATAACGTCACTTTATTATATCATTTATCCCATCTGTTTTGCCAACTTTTAAATAATTATTGCATTATTTGGTACTTAATTGCTTTAAAGTTAATAAATGCAGTAATTCAGGAGTGTTTTGTGAAGACACGCTAAAAGGCGCATAATTTAGAGCTAAAACGAAGACATTTGAAGATTTTTGAATTTTCACCAATACGCCGTATCCAACTAAAGAGATACGGCGTATCAGCGCCAAGACTTCACAAGAAAACGCGTTTGACCAATTCCCAATACGGCGAATTCACTCTGTCTACATTCGCCGTATCCATGAAGATAACTATTTGAAGATAGAGTAAATCAAGTAAATTGGGAATGATATCAAAGATTTATTATGAACGTAGCGCGCACTCTAAGGAATCCAGCCCAATACGCAGTATCGACCTTGATGGATACGACGTATCGAGTATTTTTCAGCAACTATAAATGGAAGACTCAAAAACGAGTTTTCAGTGTGCAATATCATATTCTTTATACCATACTCACTAAAGACGAATTTTAGAAGGTAAGATCAGCCACCAAGGTCAAGCATTGATCACGAATCCATAGAAGACATCGTGTAATTTTTATATTCTTAATCGTTCAATTTTAAATTGTTTGATTACGCTTGTATAATTACAATAGTTATGGGCTAATACCCTAGGGTATTAGCCATCTTAATGAAAGTTCAATGTTTGGTTTGTTTTAAAACTCGATTTCTTAATTTACCATTGATTGTTTAATTATGTTTATCACCTCATACTTGTTTATGTGTTTGAATATGCGACCTATCATTCAACTGGGTCTAGTGATACAGACCAAGTAATGTAGATACCGGGATAGCTCTCCATATCGTGTTTCATATGCCTGGACCAATAGGATCACAAATAACGTTCTGTATTTATCTTTAAATTATGAGCTTAGTTGGACGGGTAGGTGACCCATTTATGTTTCAGCAGTCATGCTCTTAATTTACTGATAAAGATTGAAATAGTGGACTACCAGTATATAAAACACCGTCAAACAATAAGTGGGTAAAGTCCCGTTGGGCTAGGGTTTTAACAGGATCACCACTGCTTTAATTCTCTAAGATAGATTATAATTAAACTAAAAGATGCTTTATGCGGATGCGCTTAATTGTGACAGGATTAATCGTGTCTAGGTCTTAGGATGATGTCCCGCCTAAGTCTTAAGAATGATATGCCACTTCGAGATAAGTAAATCATTGCACTAAAACAAACAAACCAGCATTGAACCGGATTTAATATGGCTAATACAGTTTTCTATCATTTGGCTTGTACTGCTTTTCTATCTTCTAATCTTCCTCTTTTGTGTTTATTGTGTATTGAATTGGTATTTGTTTCCACCAAACCTGTGCCAGTCTCTCAGGCTGAAAACCCCCCACATCTTTAGACAACATACATAGCATAGGTTTAACCAGTAAATAAACTAATTAAAATACTGATAGAATATAGGATTAAATTTCCACTCTTAGCGTTCGACACCCTACTTACCGTGAAACTCCATCTTGACCGGGTACTCTGCCCGTTAAAAGTGTTGTTTTAGGTTTGTCGGCTAAATATAAATTTAAAACTTGATAATCAAATAATTAACCCTACACGACAGCACATCAAACATACATAGCATAGGTATAACCAGTAAATAGACTAATTAAAATACTGATAGAATATAGGATTAATGTTTCATTCTTAGTGTTCGACACCCTACTTACCGCGAACTCCATCTTGACCGGGTACACTGCTCGTTAAAGTGTTGTTTTAGGTTTGTCGGCTAAATATAAATTTAAAACTTGATAATCAAATAATTGACCCTACACGACAGCACATCAAGCAGTCACTCCCTTCTTTCCAAAATAATGAACTCCAGAAGCAAGTGTCTAGCTAACGACTCTCTTAAAAATTAAGCGCTTCTCGGGAGGCAACCCGTGCTTTATTTAAGTGTGGAGGAGTTCCTCCTCCATACAACTCCACTCATTTCTCATAAAAAAGTTTAAAGTTAAAGGCTTAAGTTTTGGCACAAGAGTTCAGTATATGCTATTCACCATCATTAGTATCAATTTTTGCCCCTCTGAGATTTTTTGTCTGGTGCTCATTCCCCGTCGGTCATGTTTATGTGTCTAGTACAAGCCTATGGTAGTTATCTAGATTATGCCTGCGCATCTGAGTGTCTTTACAAATATAAACCCTATCTGAGTGGCTTGAGTGAATTAAAAATCAAACACATTCCCTTGTGAGGTGCTATGTTATGTGTTTATGCCTGAAAAGTTATCTAAACCATTAAACACTTGTTAAATCCTAATTTTCTCCACGTCACGATAAATGATCTTGTTTTTCACGCTTTAATTGCTTGAGGGCAAGCAACAGCTAAGTGTGGAGGGATTTGATAACGCTTCAATTATACATGTTTTTTGCGACGTTATTTATATATATTTTATCATTTCTTGTGAACTTTCAATACTTAATAGCATGAATTATGTGCAGTTTCACTTGAAGACATCCCGAGCTCAAAAGGAACAAAGATCAAGTGTTTAGAAGTTATGGAAAAGCAATCTAGAAGAAAAGAAAGGACCAAGGCTGAAAAAGACTAGAAGTACGCCGCAAAAATCTTTTGTGCGCCGCACTTCCCATCGAATCAAAGAAATATAGGCTATTAAATGAAGACTGCATTAACTCACCAAGTGCGCCGCACATTCCTGGAAGTACTCCGCACATCCTAGCACTATTTATGAAATTCCCACCGACTTAGCGAAAGTACGCCGCATAATATTTGTTGTGCGACGCACTTCGACCCCAAACTTAGCCTATAAATAGAGCCAAATTTCACACACTTTTTCAGTATCTCAAACTCATTCCTCTCTTCATTCTTATCATTCCTTCGCTCCATTTCTCTCATCCCATTCATAAACACCATAATATTTTGAAGATTGGAGATTAAACCACAAAGAACGAAGAAGAACATCATCATAATATTTAATAGAATAAAGGTTGTTTTCGATTCAATACTTGTTACGGGTAGAATTTTTATCCATATTTTTACCTAGACATACTATGTTTCTTGTTTATCTACTTGATTTTGTTATGAACTTCATAGCCATGAGAGGGTAAATCTCTCATAACTACTCGGTGAAAATAATATAATGAATAAGCCTTTGATATAGTTATGATCTTGTTAATCTTAAGCTTATGTTATAATCATATCGTGTCCAATCTTATAAACATTGTTTGTCAACTTTGATTATATACTCACACCAGTATAGGTCGAAAGACCCATTGTGAATTATATAGTTTTAAAGATTTTCTATGAATATTTATCATTTGTGATGCAAATACCCAATGGTATTTGATAAAAAAATAGATTTGATATAATAGTAACTAGATTATTTGAGTGACACATTTGATCGAGTTAGCTAAATATAAGTCTTAAGTTAAACAAGTTAATTTGTAAAAACATTTTCTGACGAGAAAACCTTTTTTATAAATTAAAGTCTAGTTTAAGAGCGTAATTACCACAATTGCTTATGAGTAAATGAAATTATTCCGAGAAGTCATCTTTCATATTATTGAATTCAGTTCATTATATGTATAAGTCTAAAGTTATATTATTTCAATCTGATTATTCGAACACTACGCAAATCCCTGTGGACGACCTGTTCTTAACTAAAAAGATTGTACTACATACGTGGGTTATACTTTTACCCGTGTGTTTCCATATAATAAAGCGCTATTTTCAGTCTTATAAATTTAAAGCTTTTGAAACATATCAAATGGGAATAGACTAGGAGGAGGAAATGGGAATGGAAACCCTAAGAAATAATGGTAATGGGTAGAATGTGGCCAGAGCATACACTGTTGCGAACAGTAAGAAGAGGAGATATGTTGGGCCACTACCCTACTACAATAAGTGCAAATTCCACCATGAGGGGCAGTATACGGTGAAATGTAGAAACTGTAAGAGAGTTGGGCACATGACAAGGGATTGTAAGGCCACAGTTGCTACTTCTATACAAGGAGCCCCAGAACTAAATCAGAAGGTTGTTACCTATTATGAGTGTGGAAGGCAGGGTCACTATAGGAGTAACTGCCCGAAGTTGAAAAATTAGAACCGTGGGAATAAGTCGAGAAACAAGCCAAATGAAGCTAGAGGAAGAGCCTACGCTTTAGGAGGAGGAGCTAACCCTGACGCCAACGTTTTCACGGGTACGTTTCTTCTCAATTACCATTATGCACGTATGTTATTTGATTTAGGTGCTGATAGGATTTTTGTGTCGACTGCCTTTAGTGTTTTACTTGATATTGTCCCCTCCACCTTAGACGTAAGTTATGCCGTAGAACTAGCTAACGGAAGAATTGCAGAAACTAATACTTTTCTTAAAGATTGCACGTTAGGTTTATTAGGTCACTCGTTCGATATAGATCTAATGCCTGTAGAACTAGGAAGTTTCAACGTCGTTATCGGCATGGATTGGCTGTCGAGATATCACGTCGTGATTATCTGTGACTAGAAAGTCATACTTATCCCCTATGGGAATGAAGTGCTAGAGATCCAAGGAGATGGATGTAGTGGTGGAGACAAGTCGAGATTAAGTATCATCTCGTGTACCAAGACCCAGAAGTATATTAAAAAAGGATGCCAAGTGTTTCTGGCTCAAGTTATGGAGAAGAAGGCTGAAGATAAGTCGAAAGAGAAGCGGCTTGAGGACGTACCGACCGTACGGGACTTTCCGAAAGTCTTTCTAGAAGATTTTCCTAGACTTCCGCCGACGCGACAAGTTGAATTTCAAATCGACTTGGTCCCGGGTGTTGCACCTGTAGCACGATCCCCATACCGGTTAGCAACATTAGAGATGCAGGAATTGTCTGCTCAACTAAAAGAACTTTTGACAAAGGATTTATAAGACCTAGATCCTCACCCTGGGGAGCTCCGGTTTTGTTTGTCAAAAAGAAAGATGGATCTTTTCAGATGTTTATTGACTATCGTGATCTAAACAAACTTACAGTGAAGAATCGATATCCACTTCCGAGAATTGACGACTTGTTTGATCAGTTGCAAGGGTCAAGTGTCTACTCAAATATCGACCTGAGGTCTGGTTATCACCAACTCAGAGTTCATGAGGATGACATCCCAAAGATGGCGTTTAGGACTCGCTATGGTTACTACAAGTTCCAAGTAATGCCTTTTGGACTGACCAACGCACTTACGGTATTCATAGATTTGATGAATCATGTGTCCAAGCCGTATCTAAACAAATTCGTAATCATTTTCATTGATGACATTCTGATCTACTCCAAGAGCAAGGAAGAACATGAAGAGCACCTTAAGTTAATATTAGAATTACTTAAGAATGAGGAATTGTATGGCAAGTTTTCGAAGTGTGAGTTTTGGCTTCCAAAGGTGAAATTTCTCGGTCGCGTGATTGATAGCGAAGGCATTCACGTTGATCCTGCTAAGATTGAGTCACTCAAGGATTGGGCGTCACCTAAGACTCCAACCGAGATTCGTCAATTTCTAGGTCTTGCTAGTTATTACCGACGATTCATCAAAGGTTTTTCGAAGATCGTCAAGCCTATGATAAAGTTGACTTAGAAAAGCGTGAAGTTTGATTGGGGAGAAAAGGAGGAAACTGCTTTCCAGATGCTAAAACAAAAGTTATGTAGTGCGCTAATTTTGGCTTTACCAGAGGGTAGTGAGAACTTTGTGGTTTACTGCGATGCCTCACACAAAGGATTAGGTGTCATTTTGATGCAAAGGGAGAAGGTCATAGCCTACGCATCTCGTCAACTTAAGATCCATGAGAAGAATTATACGACTCACAATATGGAATTAGGAGCAGTAGTGTTCACCCTGAAGATGTGGAGACACTATCTGTATGGCACGAAGTGCACCGTCTTCACTGATCATAAGAGCTTACAGCATATTCTTGATTAGAAGGAGTTGAACATGAGACAACGTCGATGGTTAGAGCTGCTAAGTGATTACAAGTGTGAGATATGTTACCTTCTGGGAAAGGCGAACGTGGTGGCAGATGCATTGAGCTGAAAGGAAATGAT
>BQNB010097108.1:0-25467 GCA_026074375.1 Tanacetum coccineum | reverse complement strand
GAAACATCATCGAAGTGTATTTTCTGGTTGGACCAAACGAGCAACATTCAAAATAGGACCGAACGAGTGTATGCTTGCAAGAGCCGAACGAGTGACATCAACAAGGACCGAACGAGTAACATTCAAAGAGGACCATGTGTATGCTATGAAGCTAAGTAAACAGTTCCAGTTGGCATAAGATGTACACATGTGTAGGATGATTCCTCAGTTAGTCATCATCCTAAAGGGAGAAATGTGTACATCCGGTACTTAGTTGATTTTTTATGTTACCGTTTTGATGTTACCGTCTCGACTACATAGAGGGAAAATTGCGTACACTCGGGACTTAATTGACTTTGGTGTAGCAATTCATATCTGCACTTTCCTGGAGGGAGAAATGTTCACATCAAGGACGCACAACAAGTTCACTTGATCGGGCTTTATAAAATATGCCGGAGGTTAGTCCGCAGAGATGATTAGGGCTTCAACTTGTTACTTTGGTGTCACGGTTTCGACTTCGGTAAAGGGATAAAATGTGTACTTTGGGCTGAATTCAATCAAGACTGGGATGCTTCCTAAGTGAGACGATGTTGTTGATATCATCCCTCCCTTAAGATCGGTGTACTAATTCTTATCAGTCTAAGGGTGTCTGTTTGGGAGGGAGCTGAAGAAGTTCGGAGCATAATTCATATCAAAGCCGAAGTATTCGGATAAGAGAACTTCAAGGATGACAAATGAGATGCAGATTCTGATAAACTTCGACATGACCAGAAGTGCAAGAAAATGAAGCTTTCTCAAGACATGCAGCTGTAGGAAACCTTTAAATCACTTTCACTTCATTATTGAAACCAAGAAATTAAGATGAGAAGATATGAAGAATTGTAGAGAGAAGTTAGAGAGAGAAAGTAGAGAGAAGAAAAAGATGGATGATTACTTGCAAAATTACAATGTGAGAATTAACAAGAATCAACAAGAATCAACACCCTCTCCATACTTGGAGAGGGGTATTTATACTTAATACCAAGAGGCTTTCATGCCTTGGTATTTCTACGGGTCGGGCTCGGGATTACTTGGGCTTTCGCCCGATACACGTGACCGGTTAGATTACATTTAAGAGCCCGTTTACCCGTGTAGCCTATTACAACGTATAATTAATTAAGTGACCGAGACCTAATATAATGAACGAACTTCCATTGTTCGACTCAATATATTTTGAGGCTAACAATCTCCCCCGAAGTGAGTTCATTGTGACACTCCTTCGTGAGATCAATGAGATTGCTGTTGTCGTTGAGCTCTTGTGATCTTTGTCTCTGTCTACGTTGTAGGCTTGTTCCTTCATGCTTTGTGATCTTTGATCTTTAGCCTTTGTCATTGTCTTTTGACTTTGTCTTTTTGTCCGAGATCTTTAAATCTTTATCCTTTTGTCTTGATCGTCTTTGCCACCTTGCGATCTTGTGTCTTGACCAACATGCTCATACTTTGCATCATCTTGAAAGCTTGCTAACAATCTCCCTTGATAGACTTGATATCTTTGAAGGAAGATCTTGTATATCAGAGTTTGTGCGGAAGTCTTTGTCTTTAATTCTTGAGCTTTCATGATTCTTGAATCTTGATGCTTATAGAATGTCTTTGTAGATTGAGCATGAGCATGTGGTAATGAATTCAAGAATGTATCCGCTCCAGTATCAAGTTCCACCCTTCGATCAGGTTTATGTGTTAAGTACAAGCCTATGGTAGCTGTCTAGACTATGTTTGTGCATGTTGAGTGATCTTCACAAAAATATAACCCTATTTGAGTGGCCCGAGTGAATTAAAAATCAAACACTATCCGTATGTGATGAGCTATGTTATATGTCTATGCCTGAAAAGCTTCCTAATATGCAAACTCTTATAAAATCCAAATTTTCTCCACGTTACGATAAATGATTTTATTTTCTCGCTTCGATTGCTTGAGGGCAAGCAATAAGCTAAGTGTGGAGGGATTTGATAACGCCCAAATTATACATGTTTTCTATGGCGTTATTTGTATATATTTGATCATTCCTCATGAACTTTCGATACTTAATAGCCTAAAATTGCTTGCAGGTTCCCTAGAAGACATCCCGATGTTAGATACAACAAAACTGAACACTTACACGTTAAAGAACGCATCATTCAAGAAATGATCAACAATCAAACTCTATGTGCCAAAAGTACGCCGCACCTGCCATTTGTGCGCCGCACTTACCTTCAAGTCAAAGACAGTCAACATTGCATTAACTCAACAAGTACGCCGCACATATTCTCTTGTGCGCCGCACTTTCTCAATAAACATTTAATGCTAGTGCATTTAATCACTATATGCGCCGCACAAACTTTTGTGTGCGCCGTACTTTTCACCCAAAATCAGCCTATAAATAGAGGACGAATTTTCACTCTTAAATCATTCCTCTCAGTCTACAAATCATATCCCACACATAAACTCTCATCCATCATCCATAAAAACACCAAAAACACCACTTCCCTTGAAGAATAAAGATCTAACGATCAAGAACGAAAACGGTTATCAACTTTAGCCATGAGAGGCTAAATCTCTCATGACTACTCGGTGATGTTATGTTAATGAATAAGCATTTGGTATGATCGTGATCCTTTGAATCTCAAGCTTATGTTGAAATCCTATTATATCTTATATTGTCCATCTTTGCTTATCAACTTAAATTATATAATCATATCGGTATAGGTCGAGAGACCCGTTATGATTTATGTGGTTTTATGGATTTGTCTATGATCTTTATCGTTTGTGTCGAGAAATCCACTTTTGTAAATTGATAAACAAATAAGCTTTGATATACTAGTAACTGGATTATTTGAGTGACACATTTGGTCTAGTTAACTAAATATAAGTCTTGAGTTAATTAAGTTAGTTTCTGAAAACGTTTTCTGACGAGAAATCCTTTTTATAAATTAAGGTTCCACCTCCGAGGTCTAATCATTTCCAATACTTATAAATTATTTTCAATTATTCGAGTAGTCATATTTATTATCATTGGTAAAACAAAAAGTTGTTTTCTAGTAAAAGTTTATTTTCTTTCTGATTATCTAAACACTACTCAAATCCCTGTGGACGACCTGGTCTTACCTAAAATTATTATACTACATACGTGGGTTATACTTTTACCCGTGTGTTTCCCTTTAATAAAATTGGTATTTTCAGTCATTATAAATTTAAAGCTTTTGAAACACATCAGTCACTAACCTTAAGCGAACACAAAGTTCGTTGGACGACATACGTGACTTGTTCCACCTCTTCGTCTAAAGGCTCGACATACTCTAACTCCTTATCTTCTTCTTGAAATGCCTCGTCAATAATTAGTCCTTCATTCCCACTCTCTACTGAATAATAAGTGGATCGTTTAGGTCACACATTAGACCTATGCCTCGGTTCACCACACCTAAAACACTTAGCACCCGTTGGTCTAGCATAAGGGTTAGAATTGACTGGTTGACTTTCCTTGTTCGTGTCCACTACATTCCCACTAGCTTTAGAACATGAGGTTGTCGTAGTAGTACTAGGAATGGTAGATTTAATTTGGTTGGATCGACTCCCATAAGTATTCGAACTCTCCATGTTTATACACCTAAACCCAACTCCGGTTTTAGAAGCCATACTTTTCCGCCTTTATTGCCATGTTTTGAGCTTGATCCACAAACCAAATTGGCGTCAAGCTCAACCTCCCTTAGATTGAAGAATTCAACCCACTAATATACCTAGCCGCGGATTGTTCGTCCGTTTCTCTCAAGTTACAACGGGCTTGCAACCTCAAAAACTCACCCGTATAGTCGGCTACAGTTCTTTTTCCTTGGACAAGTATGATATTGTTAGTACAAAATTTGCTCAATATCCGGGGGTAAAAACCTACCTTTGATCATCCGTTTCATCTTCATCCAAGTATCCACGAGTCGTCTACCTTGTGCTCTTCGGTTATCCTTTTCACGTTGCCACCAAGCTCCCACTCATCCACGTAAATTATAAGCCACAACCTTCACTTGTTCTTCTTCGGAAACATCCATGATGTTAAAAAACTTGTTGACCTCATTTAACCAATCTAGCACCGCCTCAATGTCAAGATTTCCAACAAAGTTAGGAATCTCGGCCTTGACCCGATAACTTTGCCGCTCACTATACCCACGAGGACTAACATTCCGGCCAACCATAGCCCTAGTCCGGTCGCCTATCCCAGGACCTCTAATGAACTCATCCAGGGTCTCTCTTCTCCTTCCTCGTCTGAATATATGGTGTCCTCACATCTCCAAACTCGTTTTGGAGATTGGTTACGCCCATGATTATCATAAAATCCCTCAAAATTGGTACGGGATCTATGGTTGCCAAGTTCGTTACCGTAACGATTTGGATGGTTTCCACCACCTACAATCCTGGAACATATCTCTTCAAGAATAATGGACATACTTACGAATTTGGAAGTGAGATCATTGATCGCACTATCCATCTCTTCGGTCGATCGCACCTCACTAGTGGTACGGGTTTGAGGAATCTCTGCACCACCTACCATCTAGGATACTAACAAGCTATAGATACCAACTGACGCAGAACGGAAACGTGCTATAAACCCTAACTCGGGTTTAAGTTGAATCACAAAATGATTAAACCCTAAAAGTCGTGAATTTTATTGATTATTGAATATCAGCACAATAAATCCAAGCCCTACATTTATAGAAAAACTAAACTTGGGGAAAAAGTTAACAAAATAAAGAAACTAATTCACGACACAAAATAGTTCCAGTAGGATGCATAGTAGCAGTAGGGTTACTTGTTTTCCCAATAACCTCAGTAAACATGCACGACATAGGAAAAGTAGTAAAAGTAGAGTTACTTGTTCCTAGCCTTACTCTCACCACTGTAATTTCCTGGTTTCCGTTGATTCCTTTTGCCACGCTCTACGTGCTCCATATATTCTTCGGCAAGCTCGTTAATCATGTCCTCGTCACTTATAAATTGAAAGTTTCACCTAATAAACAATATTCATCCTTCTCATACACGAGACACTTATTCACAATTTTGCAATTATAGTTATTTGTTGATTTATATTCCCGCCGCTATGCACGGATACTTGTTTAGTGTATATTGATGTGATGAAGGTTCATTCTACACGAGACAAGGAAATACTTAAGCCCATCTAAATTATCTGTGATTTTCTTCTAATACGAATCCTTGTATTTGTATTTTTACCTAAAAGCACATTGATTCACCCATTTTTTGTGATGTTTGTTACCGGTCTCATATAAAAATCATACCATATTAATCTTACCGTTCCCAACCATATGTCTTTTGAGTTTTGACTTTGAGTCTTTGATCACTCCCTTGTCATCTTCATCATGCTTAACATCAGCCTTATCCATGATATTCTTCATCATGCTTAACATCAGCCTTATCCATGATCATCTTCTTGTTCCTCCTATAAGTTGACGCATGTAGTCATGTAGAGTGTTACAAAGGTTTGAGGTTTTATTACTAGAATCAACTTAACCTATCATATCGACAGCACCAAAAAGTCAAATTTTCATCATGTTGACTTGTATTGTTTTCTCAGATTTTTAACATATCCTGATGTCTACGATTGAGTTCCTTTATGATTGATCATTACTATATAAATTTGTTCAAGTTCTATATCTATGTTATAAGCTTGCCCATTAAAGTACGTATACATTCTTTTTCTTTATTTATTCGATAGTGGTGTATGATTTTTGGAGTAAAATATGTACAGAAATAGAACTTGTGAATTAAGTAAGTGTGGGTAGTCAAAATAATAGGCAATGACTAATGTTATGTATGATTAGGATAGGGGTGTTGAAAAGGTTTTGGGAGGTGGTGTGGGGTTATGGTGTCTACTTTTCCACTATAATGTGCTCAATGGGTTAACCACCTGAGTTGACTTAAACCCATTTCAGTTATAATCCATCATGCATTATTTTTTCTAAAGCATATCCACCACTATCTTGCAGTCTTGCTAATACATTAGTGAATCTAATCCTAATTACTTGGAGGACATACTCCGTATCCATATTTTATTACGCAGTGGAACTTACACTTTAGGGCGTATACGGCATATGCATAAAGGGCAATATGCCGTATCCGTGACGAGCCTTGAAAAATCATATTTAAGCAACTCATTAAACAAATTTGGGGATACATTCTCTTTACTATTCGTCACCTAGGGTTTCTAGAGCCTTGCTCTACCATGTTTGAAGCTGCAAACATCCAAGGAAGAAGAAACAATTATCATAAACATTAGTTCAATTCGCTTTGCTTAACTGTTTTTATCGTGAACTTGTTTAGCTTTTCCGTATAACTTTTGTTTGTCTTTTACTGATATTTGGGCTAAACACCTTAAGTGTTTGCTGAATGATCTTATGTTAAACATGATTTGATTGAGCATTGCTAAATCCTCCTATAAAATCATCCTACATATCCTCCTACACACACAATAATATAACAAATATTTCTTCCACTTATTCTCTCTCTAAATTAAAACCGTCAGTTACGCCATTTGTCAGGATCCGGTGTGTAGTATTTGGGTTTTTAGAAAACTAGGACTAACATCATATTTATACGTAGTATTTGTTTACATTATGTTACATGTACATGTGGGTTTTTAGAAAACTTTCGGCTAATATATAACGTATTACGTATGTAGATAGGAATAAAATTTGAAAGTTCGTGACCAAAAGTCGAAACACTTTTATTCACATATTAATACGGGACTTTAAAGAAAACACGTTGCTATCTATTAACTTAAAATTCAAAGTTAAATTACAAATTGAATGTACTATTACAAAAAACTTCAAATAAAATAGATGTTCGTTTCACCCCCTCCCCCCCCCCCCCCTTCCCCTGACAAAATGCGAAACACTTTTATTCACATAAAATAAGTAGTAAACCAACTGGGCTAGCTCAGTTGACCACCAAAATACTTTAGGGGCTTGGGGAGGGGATGTTTGGCTAGGGGAGGTCTTGAGTTCAAGTCCCACCCGGGACTTTTACCCCTTCAGGCGGAATAGAAGGATGTACAGACGGGTTCAGGATACAGCATACTGCCCAATTGGATGTCACTGTTGAACCTGAACCACTAACAACTAACAAGCCGTTCTAAAAAAAAAAAAGTCGAAGAAGCAAACATAAAAATCTATTGTTAATAATAAGTTTTTTAATAATTATTACAAAAATACTAACTCCTCCTACAAAACCTCCTACTAATTTTCCTACGCATAAAATCCTAACAAGTAGCGGAACTGACGGTTTAAATTTTGAAAGATAATAAATGAAAAATATATATTATATGAGAGTTGAGATTAGAGCTCAAATTATCTAAAAATCAAATGAATTAATCATAGTCACTCATTTTTTCATCAAAATAAGAAAAACCCACTTTTCACCTCTTTTTTAAAAAATAAAATATATTGCAAGCGGTAAATTGTCAAACGACAAAAAATACATCATCGCGACAAATATTTTTTTTATCTTGCAGTAGACGTTCACTTCAATATATTTTCGACGATTTTTTTTTTGATTTTTTTCGGTTACGTCTGAAAAAATCACATGTGATTTCGTAAAATCACATTTGATTTCATAAAATCACATGTGATTTTAAAATAACAAATCACATGTGATTTTTCCAGACGTAACTGAAAAAAATGGAAAAAAATAATTCGTCGAAAGTATATAAAAGTTTCCCTCTATAGAAAGATGATTTAATTCTCGTCACGATGGTATGTTTCGTTTTGTGCAACAATTAAAGGTTTGTGAGATATTTTTTTTTTAAAAAGAGGTGAAAAGTGGGTTTTTTTTATTTGATGAAAAAATGGATGGATAAAGATGGGTTCATTGGGTCTTTAATAAATTTTGATCTAAATTGAACTTTCCTCTATTATATGACTAGCCTTAAGGCCCGCTCGATGGACCGCTAGCTATAAGAATTGCTTAGTATATAATCAACGAAGTAAAAAGCTTGATACAATCACGTTATAAAAAGATAATAGTAAACTAACAAAGTATTTCATTTCCAAGATCTACATAGTAGTAATTCCCCAAATGATTATGTAAATAACAGTTACTAAATAATATGAATCAATGTGAAATATGGTCAAAGTATATGAAAACACATACATGATGCTCGAAGCCGCCTTTTTACAAACCACCTCTTTACTCGAGGTATGTCTTAATAAGGTACATCAAAGAGTGTCTCGCATTGGCCATATTTTACATCCAACAACAGAAGTTATCCGGTTTGAGTACTTTCACAAAGATACTTTTTGACTAACCTCTTCAGATGGAAAAACGTAGCACCACCCTTTTCAACATCACTGAGATACATCAGAACATTGCCTATGTGGTGTCCACCCCGTCGAACAATTAAAGGGTCATTGAAGTAATCAAAGTGCGGGTCGTATTTTTTACCAGACTCGTATCTCAATACTTGTATGTCCTCGCCGTTTAATGAAAGATAGAATCTGGTCATAAGAATATACATGTAAAGTTACTGCTAAAATGATAAACTCAGCGTATTTGTAATAAGCAATTAATAGAAAATATTTTGCGTATAAGTTTCGTGTATAATGAAACATGCCTTTTGGTAGGAAGGTCCAAGTTGCAATTTTATCTTCTATTTCAGCAACAATTGGATCCTATGACACTCCAATTCCATAATATATCTTGCAATACTCATTAAGGTATCCCTACAACAGCCGTTTAGTAGAATTTATATAAACCTCAATGAGAACATAGAGTAAAAAAATCATATATGAAAGTTACTGTAGTAACCTTCTGCATCATCCCATTTATCCCGAACTAATTTAAATATGTTGCCTGAAGCATTCGCAAACTGGAACAAAAATAGATAATGTTCACACAATTAGTAAATCAACTCGTCGGATGTCCTACCATAGTCAATCACATAAAAATCACTAAAACCTTCATTACAGGATGTTTGTATAATGCGGCTGAAAAGACTTGTCTAAATTAATTTCAAATTTAAAAAAAGATTTCAAAATAATATACTTGATGTAATTTTGAATAAAAAACATGTATGGCGACCTCAAGTTAACAGCAACTGAGTCTTCCATTTGTCTTGCAGAATCAAGAAGCCTTTCTACTTGTTTGGTAAAACCTTAAGTAGATTTTGAACCTGAAGTATAAAGCAACATTTTCTTTAATACTAATTAACATATACTCAGATAATTTTCATACTTACATGTGGGTCTAAATCCGAGCATGTGCTCAAAGTGTTGTATTCTTGAAATAAGAAAGGCTTCAACAACCTGAAATTCCAACATCAAGATTCTTGTTATAACTTAGCACAGAGCCTAGTTACAGTTCTAACTACTGTGAAGTGTATATTACAGTTCTCATAGAATTACCTTTGTTGGCATAAGAAATCTCTTGCTTTTGTTATCCAATGATCTCAGAGAACGTCGAAACTTATTCTTTTTATGTGATTAACCTCTTCTAAATCTTTGATCGACATTGTCTCTTGCAACTCTACCTCTTTTTTTAGCAATTACACTTCTCTTCTTCTCCTGCACAACGCTCGGTTTTCAAAAAGATCGTCTTCTCAATGAGCAATGGCCCTTGCTCTAACCTCCAAGTCATGCTATTTTCTGAAATCATATCAGTTCGTTGAGAAAGCTCAACTTCGAACTCCACCTTTTATTAATTTTGACATCCGTTAGCTTTAACTTTATTTCTAGCCCTGCTTCAAACTAAGAACTACGATCTTTCCAAGCGCCTATTTGATTTGATCTTGCATAATTATAAAGTACCATAAAAAAGTGCTGGTTCAAGAAGATATAAAGCTAAAGATATAGCGGTTTGAGTGTTGTTGACTCACATATTCCTTTCTTGCAATTTTCTCATGCTCAATTTGCAACTTTTGAATCTTCTTTTTTCTACTTATTTTCCATCCTGTAAGCGATCAAAAAAACACTCATACGTCACTACCATCGAATTTGAACTTCTATTAGTATAGTGGGAGACCTAATACCTCATCTATTTCAAAAAGATCAATCACTTAAACTTGTTGAATTTATGATAGGCAGAATCGTAACAACATGACCTATGCACATAATAGCACTTATTTTGGGGGCGTTTGGATGTGGATATTGTAAGTGAATATCAGAAGATCAAATAGATTATTGATTTGACCTTTATCACATTCACATTGTTTAGAAATGTACCACAGTTATGTTTACCTTATACTATTGCTTAGAAATGTACCACTATTATATTGAGTTCTAATGTTTCCTTTATCTTCGTAACAATATACTCGTAACATTCTAATCTCATTAACTTTGTACCAAATATTAAAATCTTATTAACGCCTATGGTTTATGACTCAAGATGTTAGCAAGTACCACTTTGTAATCAGTGCAACACTTTTTTAATGAAAAACTTACCTACAATGTCGTATTTCATTTACATATCTAACTTATGCCATATTTAACCATAGATTTTCACATTTGGTCAAGGTGGTGGCACAAAACCCATTTAAATCCAAACCACTATAATCACCCTTTATAAATAGATAATTTTGTATAAAGTTAAAAAGTTGTGTTAATATTATCGCATGTGTAAGTGGGCCAGCTAACATGTAATAAAACAGACTTGGGAAAAGGTCGGGTTGACCCTCCAACGTCCAACTCTTTCACATATAATTACTGTATTATAAATTATTATAAATCTTATTTGTTTAAAATAAGGTTTAAAACAATAATAACAATGATGTGCACTTCCAAATCGTTTCACTCGGTTTGCTAATTTGGCACTTTGACCCCATTTCATTTTTAGAATACTTTTTTAACTTTTGACCCATAGAGCCGTTGGAAGTTTAAACATAGCCTAAAACAACATAATTTTAAGTAACTGTTACCTTTAAGTTCACATTGGCGTTCCTAATTAAGAGCAATTTTGCAGCTTTGACATGATCACGATCAACAGCCCAATGCAAAGGGGTCTGACCTTCACTATCTGCAATTTGATAAATAACAATAGATATATATATATCTGTTTGAAAGTTTAAAGCATCCCCAACCCCAATGAAGACTAACTAATAAATCAATTTTACAAAAAACTTAAAGAAATAAGAAGGCAACATACGCTTTATATCCACTGCAATGCCACCCTTAACACACTTGATCAAGTTCTATGTATCACATTCTCTTGCAAATGTATGTATAACAGCAAATTGTCTGAAGAAAAAAAGGTGTTCAGCAATATATTGTCACTCATTATTCTTACATAGGCTTTCACTTATTTTCTAAAAAGAAAGGTGCTTGGCCATATATCGTCACTCATTACTCTTACATAAACTTTGAGGTGAGGTTAGTGTATAAAATTACCATTATTGGTATATCATTTGGCTAATGGATTTCATACGTTTAATGTTGACAACTTGCAGGTTGAGGTTATCTATTTTGATTCCCACATCCAAAATGAATTTATATGAATATTTAGATTATCATTGTAACCATAATGTCTAAATACTACATTACTACTTGACCACATAGACACTCACTATTGAGCATGTAATAGATAAAATATAAAAAACCTCTTAGTTGCACTAATATCAAATGTTAAAAGGTTTAGAAAACCTTACAACTTGTCAGACTCCTCTTTATGGATAAAGAACCAAAAAACATGTCCATTTGGTTTGGTATCCTTACTTGATCGCTTGCTAACATCTTTACCTCCTCCATTATGTTGATCAATAAATTAAGGAACAAACACAATTAATTATGATGAACGGATTGAACATTAATAAAATGCGTAACTACAACATAAGCCATATGTTATATGTCATGTTTGCACTATAGTATCATACAAAAGTTATAGAATGATAGGAGAGGAGCTAGAGAGTATTTTTCATCATTTTCAAAGTTTTCCTTAAAAGGGAAAATAGAAATGGGAGGGAGAAGTAAAGTTAAAAAATATAAAGACTTGTATAAATACCTCTCCTAGATGGGTATTTATACTTATTGTTGTTCCTATTCTATTTTCCTAACTTTAGTCAAACCTTAGTCAACTTTACTTAACTTTGACCAAGATAGAATTTATTACATGATAATTACTAATAAAAGTATAAACTAAACAAAACTATACAAAGACCAATTCATCTAGTAATAAACACTTTTCTTAAACCTAACAATCTCCCCCTAAGGGTTGATTATTACAGACGCTTCATCGTCGGCAGAATTGATCTTCCATTCATAAACGATTCCCACCTTCTCATTTGATGTCGATGACTTAGACACTTGGATATTTCTCTTTCGAATGCCTTTATTATATCATGATCTAATTCACTTAGCATAGATGGTTTCTTCCATGGTTCAGATTGAAAGATCTTTAGTTTTACTTCTTTTAATACTTTTTTCCAGTGTAGCATCATAGAACTTAAAAATCTGCATCAAATACATACCTTGTTTCTCATCTTTGCTATTTAAGTAAATCAAACCCGTATTTGGCTTGTCTACTATTGAGTACGGTTCATGTGCTTCAATACCAAGAAATGTCAATGTTGGTGTGGTTAAATTAACCTTGATTTGATAACTCTCTATTCTCAACTGAAAAATCATGAACTCTCTCCCAAATCACACAACTTCTGATGAACGTTATTGATGAATTCATCAACTTGGTTTCACGATAGTTGGCCTTCTTGTTCCGGCAGAGATAATAAAAGTCTTTGATATCATTTTTGTTCAGGTACTTGAAGTCAGCTTCAGAAAGACTATCCGGCTTATCATTTTCTCTCATCACAAGAATTTTTCCATGTAGTCCAAACCATTTTGTTAATCAGTAGTAATTCTGACAAATTCTGTAATCCTGTGATTAGAGAAATAGTCTTAGGGATTGTCTCTGACTTTTCTTTGGTTTTGCTTATACATTCTCTTATGCCATGAATCTTTCTAATGTTGAATTAACAACCGTGCGTCTTCATTAAAATTCTTGAATTCTTTATGAACCCAACGATTCATCTTTTCTTCCAGATCAGCTTCTGGAAATATTTCTATGTATATCTTGTGGAGTGAAAGAATATACTTCTTCTCCTCAGTATTTCCATTCTTTAGAAAGAATAGATCTTTGTTGTACAAATACCTTAGAGGTTCATTTGGATTCCTTTGTGGTCCATAGAAAATGAGAGGCTTTGGTATTGGTCGTCTTATGTTCTATTGTCTGCTTTCTCAAACTATCTGATTATCTATAAAGTTTGTTGCTTGTTCTAAATGGTAGGCATACACTTTAGCATTTCTAAACTGATTACTCAACAAATCATTCAGTGTAGCCTACATTCTTGCACGATTAAAGATAATTCTTGCACGATCAAAGATAGTTAGAACACGCTTATTAACATTTTGAAATTCTATGATCAGCTCAGGTGTTTCATCTTCAGGAATCACCTCATCTTCATCAATAACTGTTTCCTCTTCCTATGCATCCCATTCCTGTTGTTGTTGTTGCTTGGATACATAAGTTGTGGAATCTTTGGCTGATAATTTTGACGAAGAACCCCTTGTAGTCTTTGAACTCTTAGACGTCTTGTGTATTTTCACTCTTTTCTCCCCCTCGGGAGGAGCATCATCTTCTTAATGGTCATCATGACGTTGTGAGTGAAAATCATCTCAATCCCTGCAAGAATATTAGAAGTGAAAGAATTTTCACACTTATGCTTTTATTACAGTCCCACAATACTAATATCAATACCCTTATCTTGTGAGACAGGACAATCATCTTCAAATACAATTGTGTAGAAGATTAATTGATGAAATTGTTTCAGTTTGAAGTAAGTATTGTGATAGGTATGAACTTTAATAACATTTTTCTTACATACTTAATTCTTGAAAAGTTCTTCTATGATCTGGGGTGATTGTGCATCGAATTATTTGGAAATAAGATCAGGTACTTCAGCTTGAAAAGCATCTCGCTCTTGAATGACGGTGTCAGCCACAACTCTTTTCAAATTTCCTTTAATCAAATCATTAGTGGCTTTTTCAGCAAGTTGAGGTACAATGTCATGGAGAACTTGATCAACTTTTCCATGAACTTTCCATAATTCATTAGTTGTCACACACTTCCTTTCCATGTCCCTGATCATATATCCTTGACGCCTGCACATCCTGCGAAGCGCTCCTGAAAGATGACTGTACTTGCTAGAAATGCGTCTGTTCTTATGTCATATAACAACCCAAGAATTTTCATCAACCTATTTTTCTATTATCACAATTGTACGGGGGAATTTTTCGCTTTATTACATTACTTGCATCTCAATATATTATGTAATTTGCATAACTAAAGTAGATGAGCTCACGCAACCTATCTATGGCAATCCTGTCTTCATATATGTCAAGCAAACATCACAATATGTCAAGTCAATATCATCATATCCTTATTACAAAGTACATTATTCCTATAATGTACCATTCACAACGTTATATCAAAACGGGCTTTAAACCATTATCATATACCTCTAAACCCTAAATTCCATGAAGGTTTAATATCTAAAGTAAATGCACAAGCTACTAAAGCATATATAATAGTTACTTTAAGTGATTTTTGTGGTGAACTTGTCTCTCTAACACTTTGCTTCCTCTTCTTCCCCTGAGGACTAGCAGTAGTAAGGGTAGGTGTCCTATGGGCTCTAGGTGTTGACCTATGCGTTCCTTGGGTAAAAACAACCAATTGCGGTTGATTCATTGGAACGACTACATTAACAAACACCGTCTCATAATCCTTGTAATCATTAGTGGCACGGATCTCCTCGGTCAGAAATTTTTCCAGAATCAGCATCCCTCGAACTAACACATTCCCAGTTGTATACACACTCACCAATGGAACATCATCCTTAATGGAATGATAATCCTCATCAATCCTTTGAGGAATATTTGAAAATTTCTTCATCAAATCAGCAATTATGAGTTTGGTGAAGCGAGGGTACTGAATGACATCCTTCTTCTTAGATACACAATTCATGAAATCCCACCAAAGAAGAGCAGCATAATCAACATTTGTATGGTTGACCACAGCATGAAACAACTAAAGAATGTTGATCTTTGTCGAATCATGTCCATATGTTCTTGTAGTTAAGCAGCGGTTAAACACCTTGAACATTTGTTGCCATGGTTGAGCTAAATTATTCGTGTAGAAAGCGCTCACTTTATCAACCACACCTTGATAGCCAACCCTTATAGCCAACCTCTATTCATTCTCAAGTCTCAATAATTCCCTGATGTTAACTGTGCGAATTCAAATAGGTTTTTTTTATTTTCTGAGTCTTTCCACACAGAGCCAGATTTAAGAGTATCTTCGTAAACATTATCCTTAGTGTATAACTATATCTTCTTCGACTACCCAAACTTCTAAGATGAGATCATGTCCTCATCTCTTCTAGGCATCTTGAGATCACTGTCTGCAGAATTGCTAAGTATCTAACAACTGGAACATCTGTAGTCTTTTCTTGTTTAGGAGCTACACTCAATGGATGATCAAGTAAATTTTCCCACCAGTCTTAACATTCAGGACTGAACAAATTGGAATTACTCAGAATGCTACTCAGCAAAATTTATTCATACATCTCAATCTCCCGATCCATTAAATTCAGGAAACAAGCTGAGCAGATCTAGAATGATGTTGTTGAGCCACGTGGAAAACTGTAATGACTGACATGAACTGAGAATAAGTTGGCTTATTAGCACCGGTTCCCTTTAAAAAGAGTTGTGAGGGAGTTTATGGAGGCTAATACCCCACCCACTCTATTCTCAACTTTAAAAGAACCAGATACTTTCACCAATTGAGGATAAAAATCAAGGAACATATAAGAGAAGATTTTGTGGCTCTTTCCGCTATCATTGAAGATGAGTGATTTCAAGATACATTGGAAGAAATAATCGCTCCATAATGAGGTAGAAGCTGAAAGTCAATATATCACACCTAAATCCCAACCTCAGTTGCCAAGAGGTAGTGATCAACACCAACAGTTGGGGAGTCAGTATGACTCAGTTTTTGACAATAAGAAAGAACACAGAAAAGGATTTTATTATGTAAAGGATGACACTCATGTGGTTTGAGCTGTCACGAGAAATCTCACTTAGGTAATCTCACTCATCTACATTGTTAAGTTCCAAATTCTTAGGTAAGCAAGAGTTGGACTTTCGTAAACAAAAACTCTCTCCTGATGTGTTCCATGTAAAGAGGAACTTTTTCTTCAAGAAGTTTTAAATTCTGAAATAAGTTTTGATTCAACATTTTTGCAAGTACAACAAAGAAATTCTCCTCCAGGAAAATAACATAGTGTTCACGTATATGCATTTCCCAGTCCGAAGAAATCAGGAATAGAAAGTATGGGTTTCAAAGCATACAACATCTTCCCTTTGGGTACTAGGCGTGACACATATACTAACATTTCTAAAGTTGCTTTCAACACAATGATAATTACGAACATGGAGCCAATAAACTCAGGTTGTTCTCTTCTCGGAGTAACTTCATATACTATTGGCAAATGCTTATGCTATTCAAACTCTCTATTATAATAAACATCTTTCAGTGTCTACCGTCGGGCTGTGACGTTTCAAACTTATAGCTACCTCGGAGCAACCCGTCTGTTTTTGTTTTTATTTTTCTTTATCATTTTTATGTATTTTGTCCACTAGTTGGTGTTATTTCACTACAACACCCCTCATTCTCGACTTAATACCGTTCATCGTGCCACTTCGTGCTACCGAGTTGTTTTAAAGTCAACTAAAAAAGGCTTGATTAGCATGCTTCTAATCAATGCAACCGTGATTCCTACGTATAAGCTGAGTTAGCGTTCATTGTTAATCTGTTTTGTTAAGTTTCTTTGAGTCGAAAGTGAATTTTTAACCAAAGTATTTCCAGCTTAAAGCTTTTTGCCTACATAGGTGACAATAGCAATGCTGTTACTCTTGGTGCTGGGGGGGGATGGGGCTTGGGGGGGGGGGCGGGGTAGGGATAGGGGGGCGGTTGGGGTCGGGGGGGGTGGGTGGGGGGGGGGGGTGTAGGGGGATGGGGTATAGCCAGGATGGGGGAGCGGGGGGTGTAGCGGGGGGGTTAGGGGGATGGGGGCGGGGGGGGGGGTGCTGGGGGGATGTTAGGGGGGGGGGGGGCGTGTGGATGGGGGGGGTGGCGGGGGAGAGGGGGGGGGGGGGGGGGGGAGGGGGCGGATTGGGGGGTGAGGGTGGTGGGGGGGGGGAGCGGGGAGGGGGAGAGGTGGGGGGGGGGGGGGGAGGGGGAGGGGATGGTGGGGGGGGGGGGGGGGGGGGGCGGAGGTTCCTTCTCTTCCAATTATAATAAATGCAAAATAAAAAGATATATCTACCTTTCTTCTTCAATATCATAAAGTTCTTTCTACTTCTTTCCCTTGTTCTTTTACTTCTTGTCTTTTCTTTTCTTCTTCATCTCTTTCTTTTTCAATTTCATACTCTTTTTTTTCACAATAATAATTTTATAATATCTTTCTTGTTTCTTTTCTTTACTTGTTCTCTAAATCAAACAAAATACTTCTATTCTCTTTCTTGCTTCAACTTTTCCTTCCTTTCTCTTTCTTTTTCTTCTTTTCGTCTCTTTTTCTCTTTTCTTCAATTCTTTTCCTTCTTTTTCAAATCATCAAAAATAACATAATTATATATTCAAATCAAATATTTCTTTCTTTCATCAATAATTCTTTCCTTTTTCTTTTCTTTTTCTTTCTTTTCTTTCATATTCTTTTTTCTTTCTTTATTCATCAAACGTTCTCTTGTTCTATTCTTCATTCAAAAAAAACAAAAAAGAAATGTTCACAATCTTCTTCATAACAAAAAAATTATCTTTGTCATACTTCAAAAAAATCAAATTTTACTTCACTTCATATCTTCTTAAAACAATCAATTACATTACTTATCTCCTTCTTCTTAGATTAACTTCAATATCCATATTATACTATCTTAAACTTACTTTATCTAATTTCATCATTTTTTCTCTTAGTTCTTTACATCTTTACTTCATCAAAAAAAAACATAATAATTTTCTTTTTTTACATTTCTAGTGTTTTCTATCTTATAGTTCATTATGTCTTTCCCCTATCTGTTCTCCTCTTTCCCTTGTTTCATATTTGATACTTCTCAATGTGCAAAAATAAATTCTTCTTCCATGATCATATACATTATATCTTGTATGCTTTCTTCAACTTTTTTATTTCCCTTGTCCATATTTACTTCTTTGTGTCTTCTTTCTTACTTACTTTTGTTTCTTTATATTTCTTTTCCTTAACTTTCTTCTTCTTTCCTTCTTCATAATCTCTTCTTCAATACTTTTTTCGGTTCTTCTTTCATTCATTTCTTTCTCCTTCATCAATTTGCGAACAAAACTTCTAAAAAAAAAAAAATAAAAAAAATAACATGTTTTTCTTTTCTTCTTCATGGGTATTTTTTGCTGCTCTTCTTTCTTCACTTCAACTTTTTCTTTGCTTTCTTCATACACTCTTTTCTTTCTCCTTCTTCTTTTTTCTTTTTCTATCTTTCTCCTTGATCCTTCTTTTCTTCTTCATATCAAACTGGTTCTTCATCTGAGCTAAATTATTCATCAAGGACTCAACTGAAATATGAAACAACTTATTTGAGAAGTCTTTTATCTTAGTCTTATTCTTATTGGGGATGTTTTCAAAAAAAAAACAAAAGAAAAAAAAACTCCTTTCAGAGGCCATAAAATGGGGCTGGCGGTTTTCTCCTTTTGGCTTCCCACCCAACTTCCCATTCCCTTTTGGCCTTCAATCGGACAATGCTCTTTTTTGTCATCTACTATTCTTCCCAAACACACACCAAACAACCGCACAAAATTCTTTCTACACAACCCCAACAAAAAACACAACAATTGGGCTAGGCTTTTTATGGCTATGTTTTTCATTGCTTCAACTACCCCAATTTTATATTTAGCTGTTTCACGGCTTCTTCTCACCATTCAACAGACACCATCATTGTATCTTCCTAATGGGCCTTTCTTTTTCGTTTCACAAATTCACCTCTGTTATTTTTTGGTCGCTTTTCCTGGCCATTCAGAGAGGCTTCTTTTCAACCCCCTTATTAATTTTGAACACCCTTCTATATTTTTAAATTCCATAAAACAAAAAAAAAGAAACAAACAACAAAAACAACAAATTACAAAGACAAGGATACAACAATTCTCAAGAATTTGAACTAACTTTTTTGATAGATCATGCTATGCCCCTTTGGGTTGTTCAAAAAAAATACAAACAAATATAGATTGTGTATTTCAAACCATATTCCCCCCACCCCCACCGTAAGTTCCAACCTGTTCCCCAATTATATGGAAATCACCCCCCAAACACGTATATATCTTCCATTGGGTTGTTATAAAACACCATATCACAAAAAACGCAGATATAATCAAAATTTTAATAAAACCAACCATAAAATAGTTAAGATGAGAAATAGAATAAAGGGAGATGTAAAAAGGTATAGAAACCACACACCAACCCCACTACCAAAAAAAACCCCAATCCCCATAAGAATAATCAACCCCATAAAAACCCCTACCCCAATAACACACCCCCCCCCACTCCAAACACTAACCCCGCCCTACCCCACCCACCGACCCCCCGGCTAGAACCCCACCCCCCCCCCCCCACCCACTCCCACCTCCCACCACAACCCCCACACCCCCCCCCCCAAACCCCCCCCCCCCACCACCAACCCTCCCAAACCCCCCCCCCCCCCTCAAACACCTCCAACCATTCAGTATAAAAGAACCAACCCATCCCAATGGCTACACAACAGCCTTCCCGCAACCCCAAAACCCAGATCCTTCAGGAACCTCCCCACCCCAAGATCACAACACAATCGAAACCCATAAACACAATCCAAAAACAACATTCAATCATCATTTCAACAACACACTGGCATCATTCGACACATCACAAATCAATACAATTCTGATCATCAAAATTTTCATTCACAACTCCTTTTTTTCCTTCCTTTGTCGCATTAGTGAAGTGAATACTATTCTATTTCACTTTCCCGACTTTCCTTCTTCTATCTTGAACCATAAACCGCACACAACAGCATGGAGTATCTTAACTTGAGGGGGCAATTTGAAGCGAAAGCAGCACCAGAGCAGAGCAACCACATACTAACTAATGGGTCTTAATTAATTAATTCTGTGTTAAGAGTCAAAAAAACCAGGACGAAACAAAATCTAATCAATTCTACAATAATACGGTATAAACTGACTATTATTATTCGAACCATACTAGTCTCACGAGTAAGTGAGGACAGAAGAGCTTAACTAGAACGGTCTATAGAGTAATAGTATGCTTATCTGACTTCTACTTGTTACGATCCTTTGAACTTCTAGTGTATGGGGGTGATCAACTATTCTGACATGCTACTAGATTATTTCAAATAGCCTACTCTACTGTTATTACAAGCTAGCTGAGTTGTGTTTTGTGGGGTGGTTGTTTGTGTGGTGTGGATTTGGTGTGTGTGGGTTTTGTTTGGGGGGGTGTTGGGTGTGGGTTTGTGTGGGGTGGGGGTGGGGGGGGTGTGGGGTGGGGGGTGGGGGGGGGGGTTGTGTGGTTTGGGGGTATGTGGGGGGCTAAGACTATATATAACTACTATACTAACACAAACTAAGCGTGCAAAATGACAATTATTTTACCTACTACTATGACAAATAATTAACTAACTATAGTAGGAAAAAAGTTTACTATCTACTATATCATCAACTCTTACAAACAAATCTACAATCTCAACTTAGACTATATAAACTCTACAAATTATTTAAAGGATCAATCTACCTAGACTTCACTTACCCTACTAGGAGGATGCATAAAAAATCTTACTACTCTTCTAACTACTAACAGGCTAACAACTAGCTTCTACTCTACTAACTAAGTTAGAATTTATAATCTTATTCTACTACTAATTATCTACTTAAACAACTTTTTATTTTGTTTTTTGTTTTGTGTTATTTTGGGTTGTTGGTTTTTTTTTTTTTTTGTTTTTTTGTTTGTTGTTAGGTGGGTGTTTTTAGTGTTGGTGTGTTATGGAGGTGTAGTGTGGTGTTTTGAATCATTAGTTTTTAATTTGTTTTTTTGATTTGTTTTTCGTGTGTTTTTTTTAGTGTTTTTTTATTTTTTTTTTTTGTTGTTAATTTTTGTTATTTTCTTGTTTAGTTTTTTATTTTTTATTTTTTATTTTTCTTTTTTGAATTTTATTAGTTTGTATTTTTATTGTTTTGGATTGTTTATTTTTTTTGTACAGTACTAATTTCTAGGATAAATCCATATGCCAGTCCTTTAGGCTGTCTGTATTCCTTTTCCTTCTACTAGTATAAGAGAGTAAAGGAACTTAGCTCTACCTAGCTACACCTGTAAAGTACGCCAATTTAGATGTAAACTAAAAAAAAAAAAAAACTCTAAACATGATCTTTAGTTACTTTCTTTACTGAGTGGAAGTTTTAGTGCAGACACTGTTTGGGTAGTTTCTGACTGTGATTCCATCTTCTCTTTGATTATGAGATCTTGTGTAGATATAGTGTTCTTCTTATTCAAAGTTTCTCAAAAAGCTCTGATACCACTTGTTGATCCCTTTTGAACAGATCTTACTTAGCTAGTTAAAGCTTAGTTGTATTGGATAGATCCAAGACAACTATAGTAGAAACTAAGATTGAGAATATCACAAACTATGCGGAATCTAGTTTGTAATACTAAGAAGAACAATGAAACAGTAAAACAAGATCTTTACTAAACTTTCAATATATTGAATACTATTTTGAGTTACAAAATAGCTATGAATACTAACTATGATTGCTATGCAAACTATGAAAAACTAATATGAAAACTGATATCTAGATCTATGCCTTAGGGTTCCTTTTATACACCAAGGAAACCCTAATGGGCTTACAAAATGCGTCAAGTGATCAATGCATATCTATTCCTAATATATCTCATGCATATCACTTTAGCAGTACTAACTATATAACTAACAATATTAACTTTTATAATTAACAGTATTAATAAACTAACAATACTAATATTTTATACTAGCAGTACTAACTATAACTATAACAATACTAATGACTTAAACTATTTTCTCTAATCTTCACCTGCAGTAGTTCCTTCAACAAGCAGTAGAAACTCTTATACCCAGCAGTAGAAACTTAAGAAGCCTTTATTCCCAACAATCCTCCCCTAAACTTGATATTCATCTTGTTAATCATTAAGTTTCTTAGAATTAAACTATCTGTACTGAGAGAATGCTTCCAAACACTTTGCAATCGTTACTAATGACTTAGATCTGTTTCTTTATTCTTCAGCAGCTAGCACAAACTGTAACCATTAATATTAAGTTGTTTAAGAAGCCTCTTTTCCCAAATAATTCTCCCCTAAACTGTGATGTCCCTTTAAATCATCAGCTTTCTCTAAATTAATCCTTCTGTTTCTATGGTGGAGGATTCTTTCAAACCACTTCTTGCCTTGGTCTTTCTGATTGTATAAAGATTTTTCTTATAAGCTCATTTGCCATCTATAAATGTTGTTCTACTAACAGCTTGTTTACCAACATCAACATCAGAACTCCTTTTGACAATGGATAATCTTTTTCTACCAGCATGAAGATATCATGTCCTCTAACCAAAGATACATGGTCAACACCACATGCATCATAAAGCCTCCATACTAAAGGATCATGCATATACCTTTGAAGCTTCCATAGAGTATCATCATCATCTGGTTCAAACAATCTCTTTAGTTCAACCTATAATTCTTTCTCTTTATCATCAGTAGGCTTTGTTGTACTGAACCTCTCCTTAACCAAATCCCCAAGGTTAACCAGGTCATCTCTATTAAATTTCTTCAACATATCAGCAAAAATCTGATAAGCTTCTGTATGGTTTCTAACTCTGATAATTCTCCAATACCTTCTTGTATCTTCAGAGTAAACCTCCCAGTCTATGATTAGATATTTGACCTGTAAGGCTTCAACATAGACTTCTTCCACTGGAACTATCATTAACAATTTCTGTAGTTCCTCTTTTGATAATTCTTTTTCTTTTTATGCTGATTGTTCTTCACCTGAACCTGAAGCTTCTCTAATCTTTTGTTTTTTAGCAAGCTCTTCTAAAACTTCTTAAACTGCTCTTTTTGTTCTTTCTTTTTCCATAACAGAGTCCATAAGCGTAAATGAAGTAACCTGTTTGTAAAAATTATCAAACATCTCCTTGACTTCATAAAATCTTTTTCCCTTAAAGTGTTCCATCTTTTATCCTGCCATATTCTTCATAAATGTGCACATGGTATTTCTTTGCTAAGACATGGTTTGAGGTTTATTTCTGATTTCCTCATATATCTGTGCAGCTTGGAGCTACTTTCTCTTGTCAATGAGCTATGCAAGTAATCTTGCCCTTTTTGCAATGGATAGACTTTCCCTTTCTTCCTCTAACATACTCTGAGCCAGATCTTCATCTGCTTGAATCTGAGCTTGATCATCATCCCAATCAACATCAACAACTAAGGGATTAGCTTCATCTTTAGTAGTTTCACTTGCAAGTAGTTCTTCTTGTTCTGCATTAAACTTTGCTTCTTGTTCTGCATTAAATCTTTCTTGTTCTTCTTCATGCAACTTCTGAGCTAATTCTTCATCAAGGCTCATCTGAATTTGAACTCTCTTTTTGATCTTCTTTGGTTGTTCAGACTCTTGCATAATGGCTTTACCCTTATCCTTTGTTGCATTTGGTGAAGGAATACTTTCTTGAACCATACCAACATTACTAACTGGCATTGAAGCACCAGCAGTACTAACTAATTCTTTAGCAATACTAATCAATCTACTAGCAGTACTAATTCTACCATTGCCAGTCCTAGCTGTCTGTTTTCTTCTAGTATAAGTGTGAACTCTAGCTGCATCTGTAAGTACCTTAGATGTACTAAAAACTCCTAACTGATCTTTAGGTTAACTTTCTTTACTGTGTGCCTCTCCATGAGTACTAACCTGTGTATCAGTCTCATCTTCAAACCTCCCCTGATCCTTAACATCAATTTGAACTAGAGTAACTCCTGCAACTTGATCAATGTCTTCTGTCATACTCCTCCCATGTTTGGAAGTATCCTCTTCATCTTCTTCATTATCAAAAACCACAATTTTGGCTCTCCTTCTAGCTTAGCTTGTCTTGACAGTTTGTTCTAACTTCATCACCTTTTTGATGAGTTTAGTAAAAGCAGCACCATATGTTTGTTTTGTTTGCTTTAATTCTGTCTCCAAGCTTTCCACCTTGTTTGACAATTTTATACATAGAACCGTCAATTCATGTAGTATCATCACTTCCAGGTGTGTGACCTCGTGGGAGAGGTAAATCATGGGGTATGGATGGTGTCTTATTAAAGTTACCATTGCCCTGTCCTACATCTAAGCTAGAGACAGTAGTGGCAGCCCATCCATGTCTGACATCTACACCTATGGATGCAGCCTCATCTGCTACATTGGTGTGAGTAGGAGAACTAGGCTGAGGAACCTTAGTTTCCTGTTTGGTTGGTATCCTAAAGGGTGATGAAAGTGGTGGTTGTAAGGTTGTTGGAGCACTTGAGGGTGTGTGATGGGGCTTAACTGGGACTCTTGATCTTTCACCCTGCAAAATTTGACCCTGAACAAGCATTGTTGGAAATAATGGAATGTTCACCCCCAGTGTATCCCTTGAAAGCCCTTCTTATATTTCTAAATAGTTTTTGTGTAAGGGTAGGAGCAAGATAAGTTCTGTTGTGAGGTAGAAGCAGTCTCTTATGCTTGTTCAAAAAGATTTGAATAAATCTTGGATACATTAAAAATTTAGACTTACTATCCAAGTTTTTCACCATGCCTTCAAAAATCATCTTAGAAAAGTTGAAAGTCCTGTTTGTGTCCAAGCAAATGATGCAGTTGCTACATTGCTAATAAATTGTTCCCAAGTAGTCTTCTTAGGACTTAAACAATGAAGAATGGTATCGATTAAAAATCTCCATTGAGCAGAAAAGTGACCCTTTTAGAAGGTCAACTTGTCAGAGTTGGAAACATACCCTATAAGAGCAAGTTGTTCAAAGATTTTAGTATTAGACAAATTATGAATACCATTAGAGTCTTTTAACTTGAGATGCCTCCTAATAGATGCCTTAGAAATAAGCTTAACTTTCCCATCTATTGTAGCAGTGATTTGTACTTCTCCAGTATCTAGGGTGTTTGCAGCAGCAGTTTGCTAAAATTGTTGGATGAGTGAAACATAAATAGTGGGATTTTTAGTAAAAGCATACTTCATGTGACTTGTATTGAGAAAATCCACTATCTGGTAAAAACTTTCACTTCCCTCTGTTTTGTGTAAGTAAGCGACCATGTTGTGTGTATCATAGAACTCCAAATTAGACATTGTTGATTGTGAAAAGGTTGATTGAGGTCTGGGATAGTTTTGGT
>BQNB010097107.1:5341-25468 GCA_026074375.1 Tanacetum coccineum | reverse complement strand
GGTGCATGTTCAGCATTAGCCATTGATTCTGCAAAGTTACAATCATAGAAGAACGAGCATGCAGATAAGGGTTGTTAGATGAGAGCAAATGCATGGAAGTTAAGCATGAATGCACAATATCCAAGATAATGGACTATTAGATCATGCTATAGATTTAATCAGTGAGATTGGTCAACTCTTGAGTTAACGGATGTTAACTCATCAAAGAGAGAACAAGACACACCGAAATAACCACACGATTCAATGGCAATTTACAACCAATGCACGACAAGATGCAATGGATGAGACACTCTAAGCAACACTTAATCTATGACAAGATCATGACTCAAAACGCAACTAAGTCAAAACGCAGTCATACTCAAAACGCAACTAAGTCAAAACGCAGTGATTATAATATTCAAAACAAGTCAAAACGCAATCATTTTAGAAAATTTCGAAATAACTGGTTCAATATTTTAATATTAAAATTTCTTCAAATCAAAACGCAACGAGTTGCGTTTTGAACCTGTTTTGTATCATCTCATCAAAACGCAATCACATATTATATTATCAAAAACGCAATCTAGAGTAGGAGTTCAAAACGCAACATGAATTTTAACCACAAAACGCAATCAAGAACTAAACTATCAAGACGCAACAAGAATACCAACTCAAAATGCAATCAAGAAATATATACCAAAACGCAACATGAATTCTATCCACTAAAACGCAACTAGGACCTAATTCTCAAAATGCAACATCAACTTATCCACAAGAACCCTAAAACGCAACATGAACACCCATTCAAACTTTTCACAAAGAGCACTAGGGGATTCATTTTAGGCAATAACACAGCATCAATAGACTATTCTAATGCTAACCCATCATTCATAATTTAACAATAGCTACTCACCTGGTATTGGATGATTATTTCACACGAAAATCCTATGAAAAAAACGAGTTAATAAGAATCATGCCCAAGACAGTTATGATTACAGCATGTAAGAGTGATAGACAACGTATAATGATTAATACCTAGGCACGAATCCACGAAGTTAGACACCCAGAAGTCAAAACGCAGTGAGGATTATTTAGAGAAAAAGAAGATTAGTTTGACTAAGTTTTGACAATTTTGACTTGGTCAAAACGCAACCCCTATATGTGCCAACTTTCAATTTTCACTAAATGACACATGTGGCCCCTCTTCTTTTTCTTTTGGGTAAATACCAACAATTGGCAGAATTGGCCCCTCTCTTTTCTTAACTTAGCAACTAATGGACTAATTATCTTGGGAAAGCGACACAATTGGTCCTTCACATTTAATGAACCTAGGATGCAAGTAGCAAATAGCACATAAGACCCTAGACATGCATATAATTGACACAATTGGACCTTTTTAAGTTAACACTAGTTTAACTCCCCCTTAAACCATAACCCCGTTAGTTACGAAAAATGCCTGAAAGATGTCATAAATTTGAAAAACCACTCTCCCCCTCAATCAATGACCCGTTTTCTATTTAAAGAGCTGTAGTCGTTGATTGAGTGTCAAATTTATGAAAAACCAAGTCCGATTACTTTTCAAAAGCCGCTTTAAACCACCACGTGAGATCCAAATAATTTTCTGAAGAATCATAGACGGAAAATTATGAGGATAAAAGAAGACTTCTCTTCTTAATCAAGAAATAATGCACTGAAGCGTACATTAGATCGAGGTTGCACAGATTATAAAGAATCCATGCCCGGGAGACTTTAATCACCCGTGTTAGGGAACCAACCGTTCTTTTTAGGCGGACGTGCTTTTCCTCATTTGAAAAGCGGGTTGCTAGTAAGAAAATAACTGCAAGCCATGAAGAATGTTTGAAAGGTTTTTTAAACTCCGTTCGAGCTTCATTTAAAACCCGTGTTTTGTTTCATGATTGAATGAAATTTCTTAGGACTGTAAATGTTAACGATGGAATAAACGGAAGACATGTCTTGAGGAAAAAACTATTTTTGGAATTTTCTATTTTCTAATTTTTATGGATTTTTGATGGTTTTATATTTTTGTATTTTTCTTTTTGGTTTTAAGTATGTACATATTTACATAGGACACTTGAAGCCAATCCGTTACTCATCCTGATCATCCTGAAGACCTTTGAGTGTCTCTGGCTTCATACACTTCATGCAAGCTTGGAGGACTGAATTCAAAATCGTTACTTAGGCAGCGCTTAGTGATGTTATCCGCCACGTTGAGTTGATACTTTGTCCTCATGAAATACAACTCAACCACTCCTTTTTCCACATGTTCTCTGATGAAATGATGTCTGATGTTGATGTGTTTAGACCTGGAGTGCTGAACATTGTTGCAGCAAAGAGCTATGGCACTCTTGTTGTCACAGTACAGAGGGATGCGATTGTAAGCAAAGCCATAATCTGATAATTGAGACTCATCCATAGGATTTGGGCACAGCAACCAGACATCGCGATGTATTCAGCCTCTGTAGATGAGATAGACGTGCTAGGTGCTACTTTTGATGACAGCTGGAATAACTTATCACCAGGGAATGAGCATGCCAGATGTTACTCTGCGACGTGTCCTGACAACTGCTATGTCTGCTGTCTCTGCGTATTCGCTAGTTAGTGCCATAGCGGCTGTTTTCGGATACCAAAGACCCATATTGATGGTTCCTTGGAGATACCGAAAGACCCGTTTAACTGCCTCAAGGTGCTTTTTAGTGGGCCTAGATTGATTTAGCACACATGCACACTGCAAAAATGACTTAGGTCAGGTTACTGGGCTGTGAGATACATCAGGGACCCAATCATACTGCGATATTTGGTCTGGTCAACGGGGGTCCATGAGAGGTCCTCATCCAGTTTTGTTCGCTCCACCATAGGAGTGTCATCAGGGTCACTTTTATGAAGATTCTAACTTTCTTTTAATATCTCATTTGCATATTAGCTTGATTTAATGATAAATGCCTCTAGATTTTGAGAAATTTGTACGCCTAGAAAATAATATTTGACCATATCGACATTTGAAAATTTAGAAACTCATTTCTCAGAAAAATGGTCACAATCTTGGGGGTTCTGGTCGAGGCTAATACTGATATAATCAACATATATTTGAAATGTAAGAGTGTGTTTGCTGGTTTACGACTGAAACATAAGTTGGATCGACAGAACACATTGTGAGATATCCTTGAGCCAGAAGAAACTTTGACAATGTGTCATACCATGCCCGAGGAGCATGTTTTAACCCTTAAAGTGCTTTCTTCAGACGATAGGACATGATGTGATGTTTCTGGGTCATACAAGGAGCCTTCCGGTTGGTAGACATTTAGACTTCTTCTTTGAGCTCGCCATTTAAGAATGCCGTCTTCTCATCTATTTGATAAATAACTTGTATAAAATGTCATGTTTTGTTAGGCGGCATTGGCAATCGAATATTCTGATTGCTTCATGACGTAGCAACCTGGGGCCAAGGTTTTTCAAATTCTAGAACCTTCTCTTGACGAAAATCCTTTTGACTACAAGCAAGTGCCCTTTTTTTTCAACACATCACATACTCATCAAGCTTCACCTTATTAATCCATTGTGAGAGCATAATCTTGGCCACTGTCTGGAGGGTGGTATAATTCCCCATACAGTCCAGTCGATCAATTCAGATATCGTCTTGACATAGGGCCTTGAAACAGCAGTTCTTTAGTAGCTGCAGATTGAAGCATTTTCGATCGACTTTGGACAGTAAGGAATTGTAGATTTGCACCATAAAGCATCCGTATGCGTAGCTGTTTCTGGAGTGTGGATACGGTCTAGAGGATTCCCAATAATGTTATCAAGAGGATGAGAGTCAGTCATTCCGGATTTGTTCAATGAGCGTTGATAGATTGGTTGAGTGTTCGGGGCTTCCATGATTTCCCCGAATGATGTGAAAGCTTAGGGTTGGATCTGGGGTGAATACATTAACAAAATGGTCTTGTGATCAGCTTGCAGCAAACCGGATTAACTTTTGCATATTGCTTACCTGTACACCTATGATGTACTGAAGAGGAATGATGATCAATGGTGATGATATATGACTTCCTGATGGTGCGTCTAGATCAAGAAATAGACATTTGGAAGGGGACCTGTAGGAATGACCGGGTCTTGTGCTACACTAGGAAAAGGATCTGCGGTTACCGGTGGTTTAAAATATTCATCAAAAATAGGTTGGAATTACATTTCTTCACTATTCATTTATTTGTGGGATGTACATTATGGTAGAAACAGGAGCCAGGTGGGTACGAGCCTGACTCATGGGTACCAGGCGTCAACAGGATTAGGAGCGGGTCTTGGATGGATTGTACAGGAGCCATTATGCTCAAGTCAGATCATCGAATGAAGTGAATAGTTTCCATGATTTGTCGGGTTCGCTTGTTGTAGATTCTGTAGCCTTTTCTGCTCGGTGCATATCCAATGAAAATTCCAATATCAGTCCTTGGTTGTAGTTTTCCAAGATTCTCGCTGTTATTTGTAGGGTAACAAAGAGCACCAAAGACCCGGAAAAATGTAAGATCAGGCTTCTTATTATGTACTAACTCATATGGGGTTTTGTCGTGACGTGTGTGAATAAGGGAACGGTTTTGGGTGTAACAGGCAGTGGCCATAGCTTCAGCCCAAAGAAACATCAGTGCCTTTGAGAAGATTAGCATTGTCCGAGCTGCCTCGACAATAGTTCGGTTTCGTCTTTCGACAACGCCGTTCTGCTGTGGAGTCCTTGGCACTGTCTTTTGGTGAAAGATTCCAACTCTTTCTTAGTAATCATACAGAGTCTTGTTGACAAATTCAGATCCATTGTCGGTGCGGATAAATCCGACAGTTTTGTCGAAAACGCAATGATTCAAAACGCAGTCAAAATCAAAACGCAGGCATCAAAACGTATCCATCAAAACGCAGTGGTTATAATATTAAATTAGTCAAAACGCAGCCAATTAAAATAATTTGAAAAAGAAGGCTTTACTATTTTAATATAAAAACATTTCTTCAAATCAAAACGCAACAAGTTGCGTTTTGCCATGTTCCAAGATTAATTACCAAAACGCAAGCCAAAACGCAATCTAATATCCCAAATCAAAACGCAATCAATTATTAATTATCAAATCGCAACCAAGAGCTAATTATCAAAACGCAACAAGAATGCCAACTCAAAACGCAATCAAGAAGATTATATCAAGACGCAACATGAATTCTATCTGAAAACGCAACCAAGACCATTTCTAACCTAAAACGCAACATCAATATGGCCTCAAAACGCAATCAAGAATAGACATCAAAACGCAACATGAATTTAGTCTTAAACCCCTAATACGCAACCACGAACCTTTATCAAATCGCAACATGAGCCTATTCTCAAGACGCAACATGAATTTAGCCCTAAACCCTAAAACGCAACAAGAACTTAAACTCAAAAAAACGCAGTCAATCATTAATTATCAACTCGCAACATGAATTTAGCCCTAAACCCTAAAACGCAATCAATAACTAATTATCAAATCGCACTTAAGCACCAACAGTCAAAACGCTACCAAGATCCTTAAAGGGCAACTATTATTCGAACATCATAAATACACAAATAGAGGAGGTGGGGAATCAGTTCAAGCATAAACAGAGGCATCTGTTCATAAGTAAACGTTAAACCCAGTAACTAAATTCACTAACCCTTGATTTCGACGAGGTATTCCACGAGAGGATCTAAGCGAAGAAATGTACTAAAAAATCTCAGCTTAATCAAAACGCAACGAGAGCTTGAGAGAGAAAGGTTAGTAGGTTTGCTAGATTTTGTACTATTTGACCAAGTCCAAACGCTAACCCATTTTTGTTCAAAAATTACACTTTAAACAGTTGGCATAATGGCCCCTCTCTTTCTTTTTTCTTTATAATGTGAGATAAATTACACCAATGGTCCCTGCACTTTTCATATTTTCTTTACATTTTGGTGGCACAAAGCAATCCTAAGGGATTGAGTAACGCCGGGGGGAAAGCGACACAAATGGTCCTTCACATTTAATGACCCTAGGATTACAAGTAGCAATAGGCACATACGACCCTAGAATGATATAATTGACACAATTGACCTTTTTAAGTTAAAACTAGTTTAAATCACCATTAAACCTAAACCCCGTTAGGTGACACACCTTTTTTGTGTTTAAAAAAAATGCCTGTTAGATGTCATGAATTTTGAAAAAACCACTCTCCTCAATCAATGGACCCGTGTTCTAGTTAAAGGATCGGTGGTTAGTAGTTGGATTGAGTGTCAAATTTGAAACCCAAGTCCGATTGCTGTACAACAAGAAAAACATAAGCCACCACGAATTTAAATAAAAAATTATTTTCTGAAGAATTCATAGACGGAAATTAATTAGGATAAAAGAAGATCTTTCCTTTTAAAAGAATTAATGCACTGAAGGCGTACATTGATCGAAGGTTGCACAGATTTAAGTATCCATGCCAGGGAGAAACTAATCACCCGTTGTTAGGGAACAAATCCGTCTCTTTTTTGTCGACGTGCTTTTTCTCCTTTTGAAAGGGGTTGCAGTCTGAATAACTGCAGCCATGAAAGACTTGTTTTGAAAGGTTTACAACTTCCGTTCGAGGACATCTCATTTTAAAGACGTGTCATTATTGAATGACATTTCTAGGACTGTAAATGTTATCGATAAACGGAAGACATGTCTTGAAGAAAAACTATTTTTGGAATTTTCTATTTTCTAATTTTTATGGATTTTTGATGGTTTTATATTTTTGTATTTTTCTTTTTGGTTTTAAGTATGTACATATTTACATAGGACACTTGAAGCCAATCCGTTACTCATCCTGATCATCCTGAAGACCTTTGAGTGTCTCTGGCTTCATACACTTCATGCCAAGCCTTGGGAGAATGAATTCAAATCGTTCTCTAGGCAGCGCCTTAGTGAATATATCCGCCAGTTGATACTTTGTCCTCATGAAATACAACTCAACCACTCCTTTTTCCACATGTTCTCTGATGAAATGATGTCTGATGTTGATGTGTTTAGACCTGGAGTGCTGAACATTGTTGCAGCAAAGAGCTATGGCACTCTTGTTGTCACAGTACAGAGGGATGCGATTGTAAGCAAAGCCATAATCTGATAATTGAGACCTCATCCATAGGATTTGGGCACAGCAACCAGACATCGCGATGTATTCAGCCTCTGCAGATGAGATAGACGTGCTAGTTTGCTACTTTGATGACCAGCTGACTAACTTATCACCAAGGAACTGAGCACTGCCAGATGTACTTCTGAGGATGTGTCCTGACAAACCTGCATTATTGCGTCTGCGTATGCTGTTAGTGCCATGGCGGTGTCTTTCGGTCACCATAAGCCCATTTGATTGGTTCCTTGGAGATACCGAATAGACATGTTTAACTGCTCAAGGTGTGTTTTTAGGTGGTTAGAATTGATATCTAGCACACATGCACACAACAAATACTAGGTCAGGTCTACTGGCTGTGAGATACATCAGGGACCCAATCATGCTGCGATATTTGGTCTGGTCAACAGGGGTCCCTGAGAGGTCCTCATCCAAGAAACCAACCCTTCAACAACGCCATCATCCAGTTTTGTTCGCTCCACCATAGGAGTGTCAACAGGGTCACTTTTATGAAGATCAAATTTCTTTAAAATCTCATTTGCATATTTAGATTGATTAATGAAAATGCCTCTAGGATTTTGAGAAATTTGTAAGCCTAAGAAAAATGATATTTGACCCATCATCGACATTTGAAATTTAGAACTCATTTCATTAGAAAAACGGTCACAATCTTTGGGGTCGGTCGAGGCAAATATGATATCATCAACATATATTTGAACATGAAGAGTGTGTTTGCCTGTTTTCCGAATGAACAAGGTTGGATCGACGACACCCTTGGAGAATCCTTGTGCCAGAAGAAACTTTGACAAAGTGTCATACCATGCCCGGGGAGCCTGTTTTAACCCGTAAAGTGCTTTCTTCAGACGATAGACATGATGTGGACGTTCTGGGTCAACAAAGCCTTCCGGTTGGTGGACATAGACTTCTTCTTTGAGCTCGCCATTTAAGAATGCAGTTTTCACGTCCATTTGATAAACTGTCATGTTTTTGCTGGCGGCATTGGCAATGAATATCCTGATTGCTTCAAGACGAGCAACCGGGGCGAAGGATTCTTCAAAATCTAGACCTTCTTCTTGACGAAATCCTTTTGCTACAAGACGTGCCTTGTTTTTCAACACATCACCATACTCGTCAAGTTTCACCTTATAAATCCACTTGAGAGCAATAATCATGGCACTGTCTGGAGGTGGTACTAATTCCCATACGTCCAGTCAATCAAATTCATGAATTTCTTCTTGCATGGCTTGAAACTAACAGTCTTCAGTAACTGCAGATGTGAAGTTTTTCGGTTCGACTTTGGACAATACAAAATTGTAGAAACACCATAAAGCATCCGTAGCAAGCTGTTTCTGAGTGGATACCGGTCGAGAGGGATTCCCAATAATGTTATCAAGAGGATGGGAATCGGTCCATTTCCGGATATGTTCATGAGGTAGAGTGGATTGGTTGGATTCAGGTATGGTCATTTCCCCAGATGATGAAGCTTCAGAGTTATAGTCTGAGGCGAACACATTAACAAATGGTTCGGGATCAGCTGCAGCAAACGGATTAACTTCTGCACATTGCTCACCTGCTACACCATGATGTACCAAAGAGGAATGATGATCCAGTGGTGATGATGTATGACTTCCTGAAGGTACGTCGAGATCAATAGCAATAGACACAGATGGACCTGTAGGTATGACCGGGTCTTATGCTGCATTAGGAATAGGATCCTGACGGATACCCGGTGGATTAAAATATTCATCAAACATGGGTTGGAATAACATCTCCAATTCTTTATTTGTGGGAGGTAAATATGGAATAGCAGGAGCAGGATTGGGAACGAGCCCTGAACTTATAGGTCCAGGCGTCAACAGGTTAGGAGCGGGTCCTGGACTGGATTGTACAGGAGCCATTTGCTCAGTCAGCTCATCGAATGTAACGTGAATAGTCTCCATTATTTGTCGGGTTCGTTTGTTGTAGATTCTGTAACCCTTCCTGTTTGGTGCGTAACCAACAAAGATTCCAATATCAGCCGTTGGTTGTAGTTTTCCAAGATCCTGACTGTCATTTGTAGGGTAACAAAGAGCACCAAAGACTCGGAAAAATGTGAGATCAGGCTTCTTATTGTGTACTAACTCATATGGGGTTTTGTCGTGACGTGTGTGAATAAGGGAACGGTTTTGTGTGTAACAAGCAGTAGCCACAGCTTCGGCCCAAAGAAACATCGGTGCCTTGGAAAAAATTAACATTGTCCTTGCAGCCTCGACAAGAGTACGGTTCCTTCTTTCGACAACGCCGTTCTGCTGTGGAGTTCTTGGAACAGTCTTTTGATGAAAAATTCCTACTTTTTCATAGTGGTCATACAAAGTTTTGTTGACAAATTCTGTGCCATTGTCGGTGCGGATGAATCTGACAGTTTTGTTAAGCCCGACTTGAATTTGCGTCAGAAATTTGATGACAACTGCAGGGGTTTCATCCTTGGATCTCAAAAACTTGACCCACGTAAACCGAGAATAATCATCGACGATGACCAAGATATATTTCTTCCCATTAATCGTTTGCACACGCATCGGTCCACATAAGTCCATGTGAAGGGTGTTTAGAACTTCCAAATTGGTGTTTTCAGTTTTGGGTTTGTGGGTATGCTTTTTGCTCTTTCCTAATTGACAGGATCAAACGTTGATCTTTTTCAAACTTCAATCTAGGTAAGCCTCTAACAAGGTCTTTTCTTTGCAAGATCATTGATGGTACCGAAGTTAAGTAGTTTAAACGCCAATGCCTAACCTCCTGATTTGTTCTTGGAGGCTTTGGATAGCAAGCAATTGGGGAGGACTTCACATGTCTCAACAGAGTAGAATGTATAATTAGAACCACGGGACACTTTAGTAATTCAACACATCCGTATCACGACATAACAAGATGCTTTCTGAAAGCACTTCCAAATCTGAATCACAAATGACAGCAGAAAAATATATATTATTGCCCCAGTCCTTCCACGTAGTTTATACCTTGGAGATTCCACTAATCACCCATGAATAATCTCCATATACCCATAATAGCACCAACAGTGATCATTCCCGAATCTAATTGTCCGATAAACTTTTTCACGAAATTACTTGAGCCTTTTTGAGCGATTTCCCGTCATATGTTTTAAAACAGCTGTTGAGTCCAAAATACCAAAGGACGATTTGTACGACCTGCATTTGAAAGTAGGACGAAGATGGAGAGTTTGGAAAATTGGATCCTCAATGTTGGTTGGGTTCCGATTGGTTAGACAAGCAATTGGCTGACATTCTGTCAAGTTTAGTGAAACCTAGTTTATAAGGGAACTGATCACTTAGATTGAATGTTCTTCCTGTAGGTCACCATTGATAACCAACATTATTAAGTGTTTTGCCAGTTTGTTTCCAAATTTGTTTGATATGTTTAGGTTTCCCCACTTGTGTAACTTGCTTAGGTTTCCAAACTTGCTTAACATGACGCACATCATTTTTAACATTGGGGGAGCATTCACAGAGTGCCAAATAAGTAAACCATACCACATATCATGAATTCGCCCGAAAATAAACATTTGTTTAATGTTTTGGCACACAAAATGAGAATTCGAAATTATTACAGTTCGCTTTGAGCTTAATACTGAATCAACACGATTCGTGGTCTTTAAGACTAGATCTAATTGTCTAGGGTGTTGAGTCTTCTCCTTTGTCAAGGCTGTCACTTTTAGCTGGCGGGATCCTATGTTTCTTGAGAATGCTCCTAGGCTGAGATCTGCTAGCATCAGTGCAACTGTTTACTCCTGTAGAAGGAGGCACAGGGACATTAGACTTCTGAGTGTGCATTGGCTCTACATGTTTGTGTGTATTACTACTTGATGTTGCAATTTGGTCCTCAAAGGTAACTTGCTTTTTCCTAGGGGTGTGTGCGTGCTTCTTATCTTGTTGATTGAAGACCTTTGGACAGGTGCCAAAACACATTAATCTAATGTTCCGGTGAATGCTTAGAGTACGGAGCAAATACGAGTTTGATCTATTTAAAGGTCTTTCAACTTTGGCTTCTTACACTATTTCACGAAGTGTATCTACACTTTCTTAAGAATGTCTGAGATTAAACTAGATGAATTCCCTATTGTACTATTGCGTAGGGGGAAATAAGTTAACATCTATAGCATACTTTCCTGGTGCAAGTACATTTGGTTTAACCTGATTTGTAGTGACACATGAGACCGTATTCTGTAGTTGGGGCCTTTAGCTTTCATTTTCATTTTTAAGGGCAGTTGTCTGTTCGGTTGCTTGCACGTGGGGATCTTGGATCGAATCTTCCAATTCCTTGTAGTGCTGCTTAATTTTTGCATTTCTACCCTAAAAAGCTCATTTTGTTCTTGAAAAAAGACATTAAACTTTTCAGTTAATTGTGAAAATTGAAAGTATCGGGCCCTAAAATCAATGTGTATCGGTCTAGTTTGCTACTGGGTCGTTCCTTAAGCTGAGATATTTGCATTTCAGCTTGGATGACGTGTCTTGTCTTTTCTTTGAGTGAGCTTTCAATTTGATCGATCACAAAGAAACGGAGACTATAAATCAGGAGTATCTTTAACGATGAAGAATGGTGTATTTGAAAACTATCTTTAAGGTTTTGATACTTTAATTGTTATAGTTTAGGTGATTTAACTCATATGGGAAAACCGATTTAAAAGTCATTTAAATTATCCTTACGGACATCATCACGTAAATTTGAAAGCTATGCCTTCAAGTTCCAGGGACAACGGGCTTTGACAACATGATGATGCTTTTTGCATAGCAGTAAATCTAAATACATTAAGCTCAGAATTCGATGCAACATAAAACACTTCTTCGATTTCTCCTGTCCCAAACGCACCCTCAGAATTCGATGCAACATAAAACACTTCTTCGATGCAACATAAAACAAGGGCTTTGACAACATGATGAGCCTTTTGCATTTGTTTATTATTTATTAGTCAAGTGTATAAACCAAATATTTAACCCTCGTTGTTTCGCTTTAAACATTACGCTCCTTATTGATTTTCTGTCCAAACGCACCCTTTACTGCCTTGTTGTTTAACACAAACACACCCTATGTCGATTTGCTAACCAAACAACCCTTATCGGTTAATCTGCACACCCAAACACCCCTTACGGTGTTATCCAGCAAACCAAACAACCCCCTGTTTTGGTTAACTGCCTAAACCAAACACCCTTTAATTGTGGGTTTTTTTTAATAAAATCAAACGCACCATATAAGGGTTATTTAACAGCCAAACGCACCCGTGTGCGGTTTAGAATAATCAAACACCCCCTTTTGTCGTGAAACTGCCAACCAAACACCCCCTTTACAGTTTTTCTGCTAACCCCAAACACGCCCTTACGAGGTTTCTGCTCACCCAAACTCCCTCTTTGTGGTGTTAACCACAAAACAAACACCCCTTGGCTGTTAGGCAGCCAACCAAACGCCCATTTTTGTGGTGTTTATCAAAACCGTACGCATCCTAATCTGTTAAACCCAGACCAAACGCAGCCTAGCTGCTAATATTAAAACCAAACGGACCCTTGTTGGCGCTCTGCCAACCCGACGCACCCTTATGTACGGGGTGACCCCGGACCCGAACGGCTATCTATGTGCTTATAACAAACCCAACGTACCTATGGTGGCGGCAGCACACCAAACACACTCCATGGCAAACGCACCCTAACGACTGGTAATCAAATCCACGCACCCTTGGTGGGTCGTGGTGGTAGCAACCGAACAAGAAAGAAGAGGGAGTGAAGGAGGGGAGGTGGCGGTCTGTGCGCTGGCCACGGTGAGTAGGGGGGACGCTTGTGGCAGCAGTGTTAGAGGGGATCGAAGAGATCGGGTCACGAGGAGTATTTTTGGAGTTTGCCGGAAAAGTATGCCTGAAAAGTTTTCCGGCGGCGTGGTGGTGGCCGGAATCCGGCGGCGGAGGGGCTCGCCGGAAAATTCATATATAGAGAGAGAGTGTGGCATATATGTATGTGTGTTTATATGAGATGGAAATGAAAAGAAAAATATAAACTTTTTATATATATTAAAAGTTTAAAACAAAGTGACAAGTCCCAACTAGTTTAGGGTAAATTTTGTAACTTTTTAGTATAATTTTGATAACTATCGGTTCGGGACTCGTTTGAGCGACTTAACGGATGTTTCAAAATTCAAAACATGTGCCATTGTGTTTCAAATCATTTTTCTGATAAAATTTGGAATTATTTACTTGATAATATTTTCATAAAATAATTTTATAACATTTAGCAATCAAATATTCTGTTATTTATTTTGTGACTCGGTTAAAATAAAAATGAGTTTTAACTCGGATATTCGCGTTATCAACAACGCTTAAATAATTAAAATATTAAATGATTTTATTTAATATTTTTATTAAATAACTAGTGATAATTAAAAATAAATTTAATTATTTGTGTGTGTCGGTACCCGTTGTGTGCAGTTTTCAAAACTTTGCGAGGCTGTTTTAGCCCTCTTCTGATTGTTTTCAAGTCTCGGGTAAAACTAAAAAGTTATCTTAAATATCTTTTTTACATCAAATTGCTTTAGGGTCCGAATCGTGAAAACGTGATTTAGTAGTTCGTTTTTGATAAATCAACTATGAATTAATATTCTAATCCTTTTTCGTTTTCGAATCAAATAAGTTAAAAATAACTTTGTACTCGAGGTGTGTAATAATAAATACGATTTATTATTGAAATATGTTCCGAAAATTTTTATATACGTATTATATTATATATATTTGTGAAGATTTTCCTTTTTACCTTTTTCCTCAAGGGTAATTTGGTAATTTTCCATCATTTTATATATTTTATTATTACGTATATATTGATTCTGACGAATCACACACACACTCGAAAAATCATGTGTGACTATATGTATATCATCACACTTTTTTGGTGTAGCCAAATCCACTTTGTGTTCTAGTGGGCTTACCATCCATAGACTGATGGTCAAAGCGAGCATACCATTTAGACATTGGAGGACATGCTCAGAGCATGCGTCATTGACTTCGGAGGAAGTTGGGATGTTCATATTCAGTTGGTTGAATTCTCTTACAACAACACCTATTATTCTAGCGTGAGATGTGCACTGTTCGAAGCACTCTATGGAAGGAAGTCCCGCTCACTCATCCTATAGGCAGAAGTCAGAGAAGGACAATTAATTGGACTCGAGATCTTGCAAGAAACTACTGAGAAGATCTCCCAGATCAAGGATTAGCTTAAAGCTGCACGCGATCGTCAAAAGAGTTATGCCAAAAAATGAAGGAAATCTTAGGAATTCAGTGAGGGTGATCATGTCCTGCTCAAAGTGTCACCTTAGAAAGGTGTAGTACGCTTTGGAAAGAAGGGCAAGTTAGCACCTAGGTTCGTTGGACCCTTTGAGATCACTGAGAGGATCGGTCCAGTAGCTTATCGATTAAGACTACCTCAACAGCTAAGCAGTGTTCACGACACGTTTCACGTGTTGAACCTCAAGAAATGTTTGGCTGACCCAACCCTACATGTACCTTTGGAGGAAATCCAAGTTGATGTTAAGTTGAACTTCGTAGAAGAGCCTGTAGAAATCCTAGAGCGTGAAATCAAGAAGTTGAAGCGGAGTAGAATTCCTATCGTCAAGTTTCAATGGAATTCAAAACGAGTTCCTGAATTTACTTGGGAACGTGAGGATCAAATGAAACTCAAGTACCCACATCTTTTTAGCTCTAGAACTAGTTGAATTTCAGGACGAAATTCTTTTTAAGGGGGGGTAGACTATAACCTTTGACAATTTTTCAGACCTATGATGTTCTAGTTAATTATTTGTTATATTAATTTTTGTTGTTTCTGTCAGAACAGTTACCGTGTTAACGGAAGTCAATCTATAATTTATTTAGTTAATCGTTCATCTATTTCTTGAATTATTTCTTTTTGAATGATGACTATATCTACATTTAATAACTTACCAGGAGAAGTTTCCCACAAGATAGCTTAAACAGCAAACAACGCGTTCCGACACGGCAATATTTACTGTCTACACTAAAGTAAAACATTTAAACTATGACATTAACTCTTTTGACATTTTAACATTGCTAAACTTAATTCTAACAATTACTAAGAAACTTAAACTTTCGAGTCACGTTTTATTCACAAACTAAGAACGTTAGACAACCCGACAAGAGATAAAAACTCAACTAGGATTCCTCCTAGGATCGGCCGACCCCCTCAAGGGGACAACAAGGCACTTTTCTAGGATGTTTGTCTAATGCATGCATCCTTTTAACCTTATCCCATTTTCAAAATCACACACACATCACCATAACTTTAAGAAAAATCCTCTCCTCCTCTTTTCTCCCCTGTCGTCCGATCACACACACCCACATAAACATTCCATTTTTCTATTTTTGTTCAAGAACATGAAGGTTTAAACTCATCCGGGTCGATTCTTTTTGGTGGTTGGGTATATAAAAACAACGTTTGGGTTGTTGGTTAAGCTCTAATCTCATCTTAAAAACCCTACTTTGTAAGTCTTTAAATCTTTCCAATCTTTGTACTTTTGGTAGTCTAATGATGCATAAATGTTAGTTGTACAATGCATTTTCTAAAAACCAAAAGCTAAAACTTTGAAAAATCCATATAAGGGTGCGTTTGGTTCGAAAAGGAAGAAAATGGAGAACATGGAAAGTAACACTTTAATATTTTGGTTGTGATGGTGATATAACATATTTTTGTAATATCGTTTATAGCTTATTTGGCTTATTAATAAGCTTTGAAAGCTTATTTTAGGCTTATTTGGTTTCGGCAGCATAGGAAAACAAAAGAAAGAAGATCTTGATCATCTACAACTTTCATCATATTTTTATAGCTTATTGTTGTAGCTTATCTTGATAACTAAAAATACTTGTAGCTTAACGTCTTAATAATAAGCTAGTATAACTTATTTTGGTCTTATAAGACCACGGCCCAACAAGCCAAGCCTAAACTGTGGCTTCGGCTTGGGCTCGTAAGCCTTGGCTTATTTATGTGGCTTTTTGTTTAGCTTATTTTAATACCCAAAGGTGTTTATTCGCGTATTTTATAACTTATTGATTTTATTTTGGACTTTGTATGTTTACGGGAGTGTTTGTTTGGACTTGTACATGCCACGACCCACTAAGGCCCAATAGGCTTCGGCTTATTTTTGGGATCCTTCGTTCGGCTTATTTTTTGGCTTATTGATAGTACTTATCTTAGTCGAAAAATATTGGTCTAAGAGGTTAAAATAGCTAGTTGTGGTCATTGGGTCGGATAGCCCAAAACGAGTCCATTAAGTTCGCAACTCATGGCTTATTTGGTTACACAGCCTATTTCGTTGACTTACCAACTTGCTTAATTGACTTTAGAAATTTTTTGACTTATTTTATTATTGGACTTTCAATATTGGGCTATTATGAATTTAAAACTAAAAATAAAGATTTTGGACTAATATTGGGCCTTAAGGCCCAATAAATGAAAAACTAATCATCTTAAACGTTTAAAACGGATTTTGAAACGATTTATACTTGTATATATATTGGAATAGCTAAAATAGTCGTTTGAAAAATGCGTTATGATAAAACATCACGAAAACGTAGATTTTGGCATTTAGTCAAAAATTGATTAATTTGGGGGAAAGGGTTTGAAAAAAATAAGGTTTAAAACCTTGGAAAACGTTTTATAAACGAACGGGTCATGCCGAATTTTCATAAAAATATTAAACTTTGAAATACTTTTACTAAAAGTTGCTTTCTTAAAAATCTGACAAAAAGACGAAATAATAAAATATTTTTTTATAATTGACTAAAAGACGAAAAATATATTTTATTTTATAATTTTATAAATTATAAAACTTTTATTTATTTGTTTAAGTGTATTTAAAACGTGTCATTTCTTATTGTTTATACATCTAATCTAGATAACTTGGAACTTACTGTGTAAATTGCCGAAATATATATTCTAATTACTTATTTCCTATTTACATATTTCTTATTTACTCTACATACTTACTTCCTTTAAATAGTATAAGTATATAATACCTAATGTACCAACTTTGACGTACTTTCTACGAGTCTAAATCGCCAACCACCACACAACCAATAACACTAAAAACAGTAATACAAAACGTTTTTAAAACTCTTATGCATCAACTTTAAATACCCATTTCAAACATATTTCTAAGTCAGGCAAATTGCTAGGTCGTGACTGGACGCCGTTGTACGCTGTTGTTTGACCATCTAATTCTCAGCTACTATTCATCCCTGTTAAGGTGAGTTCTCGTAGCCTCATTTTTAAAATATTTTCCTTAGGGGAAAATGATACTCAAATCTATTTCAAACTGTTTTACTCCTGTGCTAAACTACTTCTACGTTTTTGGAAAATGCTATGTGCCTATAATTGCGTAAGTGAATACTACTGTATATGTTCATGCATGTTATTGGGATTACTTCTTACAACTACTTAGCCGACTGTGTACCTCCAGCTGGTAGGCGATAGGTTCATAGGACTATAAGCGCTTGGACTACTAATGAATTGTTGACTTAATGAAATGTTAGAGTATGATATGATTTCTATGATTACTGTTGGAATGCTAATTATACTGCTTGCACTCCGCTATTATATTGCACAACTGTCCTACTTAAATGGTGTCACAACAACTAGGTTTATACTCTAAACCTACGAGCTCACCAACTTTATGTTGACCTTTTCGAGTATCAATTTCAGGTGAAGCAAATGCTCGTTGAAGTTAGAATAGAAGGCCTTTAGCAGACTTAAACGTATCCCTTGTGGATCTTTCTTTGACGGACTGCATTTAGGATGTTTCATTTATGGTTATGTATTTGAATAATCTTAGACTTATGATACTCTAAGTTTGGGAGTTTGGCTTTGTAATAACATCGACTATGTGATGTAAATCCATAAGTCACAACACAAGGTTCCACTTGTGTTCGAAGGACATCGTGACACTTTATTTGGAATGCATTTTACTTTTCTCTATAATGACACCATGTGTTATAACGATCAATCCTCCGTCACGCCTCGTGTTTCCGCTTTAGTCGGGGTGTGACAGTCGTTGAGTCATTTGATTAGGATGAAGAATAATTATCTTCAGAAGATGAGGGTGTATTAGGGTTAAAGCATTTATGGCTATTTATGAGGATGAGCAATCTATGGGAAAGAGTGATGCTAGATCAGGTCAATGGGTCGAAATCACCATGAAAAAGGTACAAATACTTCTTTCTATGAATGATGTGTTCTTAAACACACATCATTTTAGCCCTGAAAATACTCTAAAATGGACAAATAACCATAAAATATGAGTAATTATATTGAAAATATGTTTGGTATGCGTTAATGTCTTGCAGGTACAAAGGATTGAAAACAAGCAAAAACGGTGATTTTCGGGTGAGTTTCGACGATGTTTTTACGTTTATCGAGATTCAAACAAAGTCGTAAAAATTCCCTGAGCACTCCATTGGAAAGAGCACGAAATTACGAATCCAACATTACCTTCCTCGCTTTTTGAACCCTTTTCTTTTGAGTCTATCAAGCCTTAATTAGACCTTTTATATTAAATGAACCAGGTCTGGCTAAAATGGAGTTAAATAAATTCTTATGCATAATATTATTAGAACCTTTGCCTAACGCAGATAGTTCTTGTGGTATACCTTGTGTACCCAACCGGGACGTCCCATGTTTGATCCCAGGCAGAGCTGGATTGTGGTATTATTTCCACATGCCACGTGGCACCACCTAAGTGGTCCACGTGGCGACTCGACCTGACCTGTGATCTGACCCGACCCGGCCCATAACCCGACTTGACCCGGCCTATGACCCGACCTGATCCAGACCCGGTCCGGTGACCACCGTTAACCACCGTCAACCGGCGATTGACCACCGTTGACCATTTTTGATCGGTGGTTGACCATTCGTTGACCGACCATTGACCTGCCACATCAGTGGCGGCTGTCCAATGACAGCCTGCTACATGGCATTCTGACATGCTAACCGTGCAGGTACGAGGTACGACGTACAAGTGGTAGCTAATGATTAGGTACAAGGTGGTTGGCCAATCAGAGGGTGACACGTCTCCAAAACGCGTGATCCGAGGTACAAGGTTACAACTGTCAGTACAAGGTTCTGGAAGGTGCAATGATTGGCAATGATTGGCTGGCACCGGATCCAAGTCCAAATGATTGGCTGTCATTAATTCTTGTGTGTTGGAGGCTAGCGAAATGACTAAAATACCCCTCACTTTGGGCTATAAAAGCATATCCAAATCCAAGCGATTGATTCATTAGATTAGATTAGATTTAGTAGGTGTTTTCTCTCATTTACACATAGTAGTAGTAGGTTTAGTTTAGGAGTAGATTAGTAGCTTATTTTGTAGGTTAGGCTTATTGTAAAAGCTTTTTATAGCTTATTGGATTTGGCTTATTTGTACTTTTGGGCTTATTATTTAATGAAGATGCTTTTTAAAGGTTGGTGTTTCTCTAGCTTATTTTCTTTCTTATCCTTTTTTCTTTTTTTCTTATTATCTTTTTAGCTTATTTTCAAAGAAGCTTTTGTTAGCTTATTTATTTTTAGATCTTAAGCTTATATTCAAATAAGCTCCTTATAGCTAATCTCATCTAAGCTTATTTCATATTCATGTTTGTTTAAGCTTTTCGAATAAGCTTATTTAGCTTATTTTTCCAAGCTTATGTCTTTATTATCTTTTAGCTTATTTTCTATCTTAAAGTTTGTTTCTTTTTAATAGTAGCTTATTTCTTATAGCTTATTTTAAGTAGCTTATTTTCCAAGTTTGTCTTTTTATCATTTGTTTTAGCTTAAAGTTTGTAGCTTTTTATTCTAGCTTATTATTCTAGATCTAATCCTTAATTATACCCGATTCCCGTTCACTTTTCGGAGTAGAACACCTAGGTTTCGGGTGGATTTAGATCTAAAAGTTTTAATTTTTATTAGATTATTGTCTTTAGAATAAATTCTAGCTTATTAATAT
>BQNB010097106.1:0-22903 GCA_026074375.1 Tanacetum coccineum | reverse complement strand
TGAATAGCTTTCTACACAACTTACTTTTCAAAAAGGTTCATTCTCACCTCAAATGGAAATTTCTGATACATACCATCCTTCATTGTATAAGTTCAGAATCAACTGCTTGGAATGAATTTTCAACTAATTTGGCTTCAGCAGTTATATGTTTAGCAAAGGGTCAAAAATTTAATATTTCTAAATTAATTTTTGATGGTATGTTGAGGAACATGGATCCAAAGAAAATTTTAATGTATCCAAGGTTTTTATAACTCTTTTTGAATAACCAGCTTAAAGATTTACCAGAACCTTTTAATGATACTTATGAGACACCTAAATACAGTAAAAAGGTTTTCTCTAATATGGAAAGGAAAAGTAAAATTTTTTCAGGAAAAGTTACTCTACTTTTGACTTCATGTTGGTGCAAAATAAAGCACCTGAGGGTGAAGGTTCAACAATACCCCCTGAACCTCAACCCACACCCTCTACCTCACAACCAAATGTTTTAGAACCTCAAACTGAATCACTTCAAACTGAAACACCTCTAACAATTTCCCATGAACTTCAACTTGAAACTCACATTGAGCAAATACTCCCATCTCCATCTACATATCAAAGAAAATAAAGAAAGACTCAAAAACATAGGAGAGCCAAAAAGGTCACTGAGTTACCTCAGACTAGTGTACCTCTAGACCATAGAGCAGATGAGGCTAACCATAAGGAGGGGGTGATAGTGTGGAAAGGGCTATCACTACTGATGCTAGCTTAGTTGCAGCACAGGACAATGATAACATCCTTAAGACCCAATCCACAACAATGTCTAATGATCCTCTTTCTCAAGAAATTGGTTCAGGTGACAAACCTATGCGCCAAGATACCACATTGGGGGGTGCAGATGCTCAGACTAGGCTTGAGACTGTATCTAAAACATCCTATGACCCATCTCTCTCAGAAGTTAACACATCTGGACATGGAGAGGACAATATGGAATATCATGATGATTTGATGGATTTTGTACCACCTACACCCCATGCTTTACCTCTCTCAGGAGGTAACACACCTGGAAGTAATGGGGGTAGAATGGAACTAATTCAGGAATTAATGGAATCCTATACCTCATTGACAAAAAGGGTTATTACCTTAGAGGAAGCAAAGACTGCTCAAGACAGAGTGATCACCAGATTGAATTTGAGGGTCAAGAGGCTAGAAAATAAGAGAAAGGTAAGAACTCCACAACCTATGAAGAGAAGACTGTTTAAAGGCAGAGTTGAGACTTCTACTGACAAAAGTTTAGGCGAGGATGCATCTAAATAGGGGAGGAATGATGATAAAATAGAGGAGCTTAACCTGACAGATGGGGCTGATACAGAAGTGATTGTGGAAGATGAGGGTAGTGGTGAAAAAGGTGGTAGTACTGCTAATCAAGTTAGTACTGATAGATCAGAAGTTAATACTGCTAGTGTTCCTATGAATGTTAGTGCTGCTACACCATCTACTCCTTCTACAACAACTATATTTGGTGATGAAGATCTCACTATTGCTCAGACACTTGTGAAGATGAGAAGTGAGAAAGCAAAGGAAAAGGAAAAAAGAGTTGTTCTTATAGATGAAGAAGAATCTCCTAGACTAAATAGATCAACTACAACACTTCAACCTCTTCTAACTATTGATCCAAAAGACAAAGGTAAAGGTGTACTGGTTGAAGAAGAACCTAAGAAACCAATGAAATTAAAAAGAAGGGATCAAGGGTTAGCTCAAATTAAAAGTGATGCAGAGTTAGCTCAAAGATTACATGAGGAAGAGTTAGCATAGACAGAGCACAAAAAGAAAGACAAAAGCAAGAAGAAGCTACTAGTGCTGCTTTAGTTGAAGAGTTTAATGAAATTCAAGCCAGAATAGATGCTGATTATGAACTGGCTGTAAGACTGACACATAAAGAGCAAGAAAAGTACATAATTGAAGAAAGAGACAGATTGTTAGAAGAATTCTTTGAAAGAAGAAAGAAACAATTAGTAGCAGAAAGAGCAGAGGCAATAAGGAACAAACCACCTACAAGAACTCAAGTCAGGAACAAGATGATTACTTACCTCAAACATATGGGTAAGTGTTGGAAACACGAAAAGTGTCGGTCACTTCCAAGTTGTAACAGGTCTTAGCTCGTAGTTAGTATAATGATTAGATTATGACTTTAAGCTATAATGATGATATCACAGCAAGCATAACACAAAAAAGAGACCAAGGAGCAGATTCTGAAGAGAGAAGTTCAAGAAACAGAAACTAGAAGAGAATAATGATGCTAAAAAAGAGGAACTTAGAGATAGGATGGATGTAGTTCCAAGGGATGATGTTGCTATTGATGTTGAATCTATGGCCACTAAATATTCAATTTTTGATTGGAAGACACATATTTTAAATGAAAATATGATGTATTATCAAATCATCAAAGCAAATGGAAGTTCCAAGAATTACAAGATATTCAGTGAGATGCTTGATGATTTTGACAGACAATATGTGAATTCTGAAATGGTTATACAAAATAAGTTCAAGTGTGGCTGTTTATTTTATCCTGGTACATTTAGTCACATAAATATCTGACTGTGTGGCCATTCAAAAAATAGCATATGTGACGAAATCCAGTTTTTGTACCAGTGTTGTGTTTTTATGTTTTTATGAAAGCAGGTAAATATCATGGTTTAAGAGGTTAGTTTGTTTAACTAATTTAAACTAAATATAATATAAACTACTAGTGATAACTTTATGATAAAAAGATGTATTTACTTAATCATGTATTACTCCTTAGATTGTTTCTCCTAATCTTGTTGCTTTGTCATACTTGTGATGATCTGTGTAAGTATTTCCTAAGTCATTAACGAATTACACGAACCCGCCGTCTATTTAATATTCCGTTAAGGCAACGTATAAGTAAGGTAGTATGAAGACTATTACAAGGCCCCTAAGAGTATATTATGTTGGGAATTGAAGACTTCTGAAGTTACTACTGTTAGTTTTGGAAGTTAATACTGCTGGTTCAAGATTGTGCTGCTGTTGAAGTTTAAAGAAAATAGTTTAAGTTATTAGTACTGCTAGCTATAATAGTTAGTGCTGCCAGTACATTGTTAGTACTACCAGTATAGTTAGTATTGTTAGTTAATATTTAGTGTTGTTAGTCTTATATAGTTAGTACTGCTATTATGATATGAATGAGTTAAATTAGGAATAGATATGCATTATCATTATACGTGTTTTGTAAGCCCATTAAGGTTTCCTTAGTGTATAAAAGGAACCCAACGGCATAGTTAGAAAAGCACTTCAATTACAAATCTTATAGTAAGTTATTCTGTAACCTAGGAAGAATATTATCAATCAATATATTCAAAGTTTAGTATTCATTGTTCTTCTTAGTATTACAAGTTAGGTTTCGCATAACTTGTAGTATTCATAATCATAGTTTCTGTCGTAGTAGTTTTGGGTTTATCCAAGGTTACTAACCTTTACACAAGCTAAAGGAAATCAAGATCTATTCATTGGGATCAACAGAACAGTAATCTTCAAAATATCTTTGTTTAAGCTTCAGAATGCGTGCCTTTTAGTCAAGTTTCACCAAGTACTCCATAATTACTGCAATTCTCAAATATGAAAGATTAAGTAACAATTCTTTGCAATAATCATACAAAATGGGTTAATTACATGGGATAAATAATGTTATAAAATAGACGTTATTTGATGTCATCAAATATCCCTCTACTTGAATCCTACTTGTTCTTAAGTAGCTTTTAGAAGTTTATAAAAATGTGTCCCTAAGGATATTTTCAGTTAAATCATTTATTTGATCTATTACAAGTACACAACCAAACACCTCATGAAATAGGAAGATGAAAACACTCAAATCTCTCAACTAATCTATGTGGTAACATGTAACTAATTCGCTCAATTTCTCGGTCGTGATGAGTATTCTATCGTAAGCTTGGCAAGGATACACATCTCCACCACTAGAGCTAAGGAGTAACAAGTTTATAAAGGTAAATATGGGTTTGTATGATAAGGCTTAGGGTTGATTACTCTAACTGATCTTTATCGATACCAATATTCTAGAAGGGTGACAAAGACCACACATACACACCCGTAATGACAGGATAGACACATGTGACTGCTCACTCCCACCTTGAATAAGCTAAAGAGTAGGACTAGTACAGTAATATAGGGTATGGATCTTCTAACTTTCATCAATAGTAATAAACCAACAAGGCAAAGGCAGCCGAGACATGCAATAATAGTCCGTAAACGACGGAAATACGACATGCACCTCGCACTCACCATCCTCATTGGCGTAAAACTCATGGTTAATATTAGGAAAAGGAATAAATTATTGTTAAATAAAAATTAAAACAAATAGATTAAGTCTAAAATACAAGTTGCTAGACACTATTTCCTGACCGTTACCATGATAAAGACACAACTATTTACAACGTTTTGATCATAGATAAAAAACAACAACCTAAGTTGGCCTTCCCTGAAACGGTCAACTTCCCAAACCATCCCATACTTACATACTTTTCTAAGGGGCAAGTGGCGATATCTTCCACTTTATACAATACTATACATCGTCGATTTGTATCAACGAATAATCGATCCTTCTTTAATTCCTTCGGTAGTTGCGAAACGATGAAACTCATAGTAGTTTCACCATCTTCACGATCATAATCATTCCGGATAATTCCTTCAATAATTTCTTCATTCTTCGGACGTACCATTAATTGCAATGGTAGTAAAAATACATGAGTTTTGACTATAATATACATTCCCATTTGAGATGTGCAAATTTCTTCCAACCGTACCAAAATTAATACAAGACTTGGGAAATACATACTTTACACATTAAGCAACTAGCAACTGTAAAATAAACTTAATCTAACAGGGAAGGCTAAGGTGTAAAGGTGTAACGAAACAAACAATTGATGTAATTCCTAAAGGATTGGCTCTACGGGTTGTTCTAATGGTATCTTACTCTTAAAATGAGAGTAGACAAAGGGTTTATACGGGGGTTAACTAACCGATATAGTTAGTTAATAAATAACATGAATAGGCTTTTTTGGATGTAATCTTAAAAATTTACCAATTTAAACAAGTTAATCCATCTAAATCCATAGTACTCATCACTGTGATCTCGAATAGATATACCAAGCCAAGTTCTAAAGTCTACTACATCACTGACACACTCATATTTTGTGGAATTTCGGTAAACATTTAGAAACGGATAGGTTAAATCCTCACAATTTCTAATAAGGGTTATTATGTGTGGGTTATGTAACATGTAATTTCACAAAAGTATGCTTGCATTTTTTTTAAATTTAAGCATATTTTAAGCGTTTTTGTGTGAAAATTAGGACAAGTATCATTCTAATTCCATCCCCCACTTGAATTATACAACATCCTCGTTGTATATATAGAACATTAAATACGGGAATTAAAAAGATTTAGAATGAGAAACTCCCCTGATATTTGCTTGATAGTTTCTCCATGTAGGTATATTGAGCAAGATTGTGTGTTGAACAGCTGTCTTGATGTTTCAAGACTCCAACACTTCAAGATCTCTAGATTTGAAAATTCTCCACCAATATTCGTCGATATTTCTTTCACGAGGTCCTGTGTAAAATAGGAAAAACGTGCATTCCTATCTTGGTATCTACGGTTAATTTAAACTAAACTAAACAAACTAAATACGAGTCAGCTTGATGAATACGCCGTATCATGTGCATGAATACGTCGTATTTCCAGAACTGACAATAATGTTTTTAAAGTGCATAAAAAGTAAAGACTGATAACGTCCAGACAATCAATACGCCATATGGTATGGAGCAGATACGCCGCATTGATGTCTGGGAAGACAAACCCAATAAAATTAAATAACATTCCGGGTTGTCTCTCGGGAAGCACTTTTATTTATAGCGAAGTCTTTAAGTTAGACTTTTCTTCAGCTTTTCTTCACTCAGCTCTAGTTATTTGGTGCGTGTCACCTTCCATCCGTTGTCCTTTTTCTGAAAAATATCTTGGTAGATTTTAGATATATTATCTTTGTTTCTTTCCCAAATATCAAATCCACATCTTCTTATAGCAATATATTCTTCGTTGGGTCCAAGTGAGTATTGAATAGCTTCAAACTTTTCTGCTTTGCACATTCTTTTGTTAGGTTTCTCATCAATAGATTTGGATGTATTGCTATATTTGTGCTTCGTCTGATTTTGTTCATCTTCCTTTTCAATGTCGCTCTTTCCACGTATTATCATATAAGGTTTGAAGAACGAGTCAGTTGTAGTATTTTTACTACTCAAGACGTTGTCATCCATTAATCTCTTATTCAAGCTCCCACTCATCCAAGCATGGAATAATACTTTTTTAGTTCTTCCATCCATTTTCATATGTTTATCAAATGATGAATTTACTCACGATATGAATTCAAGTGGATCGATTCCCCAGTTATCTCCTTCGTCCAACATTTCTTCTTCTCTATCGTATGAACCGGGATAAAATTTACAGAAAAATTTCTCAACAAGTTCTTCCTAAATGGTGATTTTTCCTTCTCCCTCGTTTATCCACCATTGTTTTGCCTCATCAGCCAGCGAGAAAGGAAAGATTTTCATTCGTAGTTGATGGGAATCCACACCAGGAATGTAGATTAAATCAATCATTTCAAGTACCTTAGCAATGTGGTCCATCACATATTCGTCAATCTATTCGTGGTATGCATTCTTTTGTAATTCCACCAAAAATTCCTTGATGAGTTCAACGTTTATATCGTGACTGAGGATAGAAAGATTTGATTCAATTTGAGCTTTTTCATATTTAGAATCAGTTCACCCATGAATTCTTGTAGTTCCTTCTACAATCAACTAACTCTGATAAGAATTATCTGTAACAAAGGTAAAAATATCAACAGGATTTCTCTGAGAAGATAGAAAAAAATTTAGCACGAAAATCAAATATGAAAACTTGGATTCTGATTCTGTTTTAGATGATCGATACGCCGTATTCAATTGAAGTGAATACGCCGTATTAATCTTTTGAGCGAATACGCTGTATTGGACAGAAAGTTGGATACGTAGTATCAAATGGCGGTGGATACGCCGTATCGAGTTATCGACCAGAACAGTGTATTAGGAAAACAATTAAATACAAAAATAATTAAACACACAAATATACAAGCAAACAATTAAAGGCAAATATACAAAATATATAAAATATACAAGAATATACACTAATCCTAAGGGTTAGATCTAAATGCTAAAAATCAAAATATAAATAAAAACATATTAATTCTCACTCCCGTCAGTGTGCGGCGTGTGCCAAAAACTGATGTGTTGTTGTTGTGTGGTGTATATTTTTATGATTCAAGTTTTAAATTTATATTTTGCCGACTTAACCAAAAAAACACTTTAACGGGCAGTGTACTCGGTCGGTGGTAGAATAATGGTAAGTAGGGTGTCGAACACTTGAAGCGAGGTTAAATCTTTCAATTTATTAATACTTTGGTTTACTAATCTAAGTTAATTCTAATCTAAGTCAAACTTCGCTAATCCTGTTGTTAGTTCTTAATTCTTAAAATTCTAACCGGTTAAAGGGGGTATTTCCGTCTGAGACGACTGGCACAGAGTTTGGTGGTGACTTCTATTAATTCAAGACACTTTAACCACGTTAAGCAATTTAAATCATAATAAAAGAGCGGTCAAGCCTTATAATAGAAAACTGTATTAGCCATCATTAATCCGATTAGAAGTTGGTTTGTTTATTCAGTGCAATGATTACTTATCTCGAGGTGGTATATCATTCTTAGACTTAGGAGGGATTTCTTCCTAAGACCTAGACACATTAATTTTGTCACAATTAAAGCATCCGCATAAAGCATCCTTATTTACTGATTATAATCTATCTTAGGGATTAAAGCAATGGTGATCTTGTTAAATCTTAACTCATAGAGAATTTCCCTACTTAATGCTTAACAGCTATTCATACACTAGTAGTCCTACCGGTCTAACTAAGCTCACAATCTAAAGGCAAAGACAAGTTGTTAATCGTGATCCTATTGGTCTAGATGTATTAATCACTATATAGAGAGCTATCCCGGCATCTGGATTACTTTGTCCGTATCACAAGATCCAGTTAAATGATAGGTCGCATATTAAAGCACATAAACAAGTATAAACGGATAAACATAAACAAGCATTTAATGATAAATCAAGCAATCAAGATATAAACAAAACCAACCATTCAGATCTTCATAATAATGGCTAATACCCGAAGGTATTAGCCTTCATACATCATAATTAATACAAGAGTAATGGCTTAGCCAAGGTAAACTAACTGAGTTAACGGAGGATACCAAAAACTGAACGATTACAAAAGAATAAAAATTACACGTCCTCTCCTATGGATTGGATCGCGTTGCAAGACCTCTTCTTCTCTTTTTCTCCTCTAAAAATCAACTTTTGTGGTTTAGGTATCGAGAATATGATTTAGCACACTTAAAAATCATTTTTGAGTTTTCTATTTATAGGGTCTGGAGTCGGTTCGATACGGCGTATCCAATGTCTTGGATACGGCGTATTGGGGTTTCTTGGAGTAGGGACCATGTTTGATATCTTCCAGAATATTCACATACTATATCTCCAATACGGCATATTGGTCTTTTTTGGATACGGCGTATTGGTCTTGTTTCCTTCGTGGTCTTTGGTGAGTGCAGGCACAAATATGCCGTATCTTCCTTGATGGATACGACGTATTGGTTGTCAGAACAGTAATCTTCAAAATATCTTTGTTTAAGCTCCAGAATGCATGCCTTTTTGTCAAGTACTCCATAATTACTGCAATTCTCGAATATAAACGATTAAGTAACAATTTTTTGCAATAATCATACAAAATGGGTCAATTGCATAGGATAAATGATGCTATAAAATAGACGTTATTTGATGTCATTAGAGGCTCATTGGAAGGCTCTATGAAAGGCTCGATGAGAGGCTCTGTAAGAGATTCAATGGGAAGATCTTTAGGAGGGTCTGAGAGCAGATGTATTCTCAGCGAGCAAGAATCCTTAAATAGTCAACATGGGAACTTCAAGTCCTGATGTGCTTTCGTTTATTATTGAGAGTTCAAGAACTAGTACATGTTCAAAATCGAGGGAAGATTCGAAGCTAGTAGGAGCTTTAGAACCAGAAAGAGCTTTTTAGACAGATTGTCAATCTCTGTTACAAATCTCGTCAGCTTCGGATACATTAGGGCGTTCGAACCTTCATATACATAATCTCTAATGGCAAGTTATCTTGCAACTGATCGATGATAGTGAACTGGAATTTTCTCACGGAGCCGCAATTTGCGATTGACAAACTAGAGTACCCGTATAGTGGGAGCAGGCTATGGTTGAGACGAGTTTACTTGGGGAAAATCAGACATGGTTTTTGGGTCAGGTTACCAGCAGGAAAGCAATGGTTAAAAGGTGGATGTTCAAGGGTGTGAAGGCGTTCTCACATGTTAACTTTGATGAGTACATATGCGTTGCACTGTCGTGTAATAACCGATGATTTTTCCTAGGTCATAGTATCCTAAAATACTATGACTGTATATCTACATACTATTATTCGTTAAAATTTCTATAGCAAAACTCATAAGTTGACCTTCGTTGACTTTTATTTGCGCTAAACAGTTATGGTTTAACCGACTATTAAATGACAAATTTCTATACAATGAATCACTTTTGATTCAAATTTCTATATTTCTAAACGTCTACGATCTCATATAATCACTTACCGAGAAATCTTCCCGCGCACAGTGAAAAACGTCACCAACGCGTACCGGCACGACAATAAGTTAAATTTTGTCTAACATCTTGAGTCATTCTTATAAACTTATTTTATTAAGTTATTTCATATTTCTTGATAACGTTTGCTCAAATCGTGAAATTACGGGATTCGTTTAGAATTAACGAAAACAGAAAACTACTCGAACTTAAATCAATTTCGATACAAAAAAGAAACACGATAACTTTAAATGAATTTCTTTTAACATTTATAAGGTATCTAAACATAATTAAAACACATGCTTAACTTCGAGAAATTTTGGGTCACGGTAAATTTCAAACTAAACTCGGTATACATCTCCACACAAGACAAATCAACTAGGATCCCATTCTAGGATCCAAATCATGGCCGGTCCCCAAAGGGAGACAAGAAGGCTTATTTTTAGCTTGTTGGTCCATGCATGCACCTTTTATTTGTCTCATTCCACTTCAAAAACACACATACTACACCAAAACACACACAAAGCTCTCATTTCTCTCTTCTTTTTTTTCTTCTGTTTGTCCGAAATCACACACACATACATAATCCATAACTTTTATTTTTGATCAAGAACAAGAAGGTTTAAACACATTCGGGTTGATTTTATTGGTATTTGGGTACATAAAAACAACATAAGGGTTGTTTTTCTAAGCCTTAATCTTTAAAACCCTCTCTTATAAGTGTCTAAATTCTCTAATCCTTGTACTTTTGGTAGTCTAATGATGCGTTAATGCTAGTTGTACAATGTGTTTTCTAAAAATCAAAAGCTAAAAATTTGCAAAATCCAAAATAAGGTACGTTTGGTTCGGCGTGGAAAAGGGGAAAAACACAAGGAAAATGACATTTTAATATTTTGGTTGTGGTGGTAAAATAATATTGGTTGTCAAAGAGTCTATAGCTTATTTTTGGCTTATGAATAAGCTCTTCGTGGCTTATTCAGGCTAATTTCGTTTTTGTTTTGGGCACGGCTAAAAAAGGAAAGGAAAAGGGATTTCGTGTTTTGGCTTATTTTAGTTTCAGCTTATACCACTTGCTTGTTCGTGGCTTATTCTTAAGATTTCGAGCTTATTTATTTGTTTCGGGCTTATTATAGCTTAATTTTGAGCTTATTGGCTCTCGGCCCAAAAAGAGTCAAATAAGCCATAGCTTATTTGTGCTCTTATTGGTCTCGGCTTATTTTGTGGTTTATAACCTAGCTTATTTTGAATACTAGATGGGCTTATTGCTTATTATGTATAAATATGTTTTATTTTGAGCTTATTTTGGGCCTAAGAACCTTCAAGTGTTATTTTTAAACTTAATGGACCGAAAAGCCCATTAAGGGCCCAATGGTTTCGACTTATGGCTTAATAAGCCAAACGGTTTATTTTCGGACTTATTTCCAATAACTATTCGACTTATTTCGTTTTGTTATTTGAAATGTCAATATGGAATCGTTATGACTTATATTAATACGCCTTATTTTGGAATACTAATACTAAGACTAAATCCATATTTGAGTTTCAACATGTTTTTGCTTTCGGCATACTAAGTTAGGATACTTAGACTTATTAGAATGAACATTGATTTTTTTGGATAAATATCGGGCTAAAACGTGAAACTACTAATCGGCTATAATTTAGGTTTAATATAGGTCTAGGATAGTCAAGATAGGCATTTGAAATATGGTTCCATAAAACGTAGCGAAAATATGTAGTTTTGGCATTTTGTTAGAAATTTATTTCCTTTGAGGTAAAATGTTTGGAAATAAGGTTTAATACCTTTGGCAACATTTATAAACGAACGGGTCATGCCGAAATTTTTATAAATATCTTACACTTAGGAGATATCTTAGAAAACTCATTTTCTTATAGTTCGGCAAAAGGACGAAATCACTATTTTATTAAACACTAATTCATAATTAATAAACGCTTATATTTAAACTCAATAAATAAACTGAAATTTATACTTATAATCTAGATTTTAAAAACTCGACAAAAAGACAAAATAATAATATATTATTATTTTAATATTCGACTAAAAGACGAAAAATATGATTTTTATGTAAAACTCCTAATATCTATCATGTGTGTCTAAAACGTTGTTAATACTTATATCAAGGATGTCTTGTCTAATTAACTTGGGATATTGGGGTAAATTGCCAAAACATGTCTAAATTCTTAATTCTTTAATTTTCATTTCTTTAATTCTCATTTCTTAAATTCTAATTTATTTAATTTTTATTTCTTAATTATCTAAATTCTTATTCCCTAAATCCTTAGTTACAGAACTCTCATTTCGTATACGTCTCCTAGTCTATTAAAAACCTCACTTCTTTAATGTCGTTAATTATTTCTTGATCACTTCTCATCGAATTTATCTCTAATTTCTTAACATGCTATCCGGTCTTGAAATTCTAATTCTCTTCTTAAATAATATGTATATGTGTCGCACTGTGACCAAAGCGCATCGAGTCAAACTACTCAACCACCACACATCAATGATACGAAGCTTTTTACAACAATTTAAATGAACACTTTTACAAATACTATTACAAACGCTTATGTATTAAGTCGTTTTCATACAACATATCCCTAAGGTAAAACTTATTAATAGGTCATGGTCGGGTACGTTGCGCGTTAGTTAGTGATCATTTATTTTCTGCTACTATCATCTTTATTTGAGGTGAGTTCTCGTAGCCTCACTTTTTTAAAACTATTTTCCATTGGGGAAAACTGATACTCAAGTCTATTTCAAACTACTTTTACTTCTGTGCAAAACTTCTTATTCTTTGGACAATGCTATGTGCCTATGATATGCGTATGTGAATGCCACTACATCTATTCATGCAATTTCTATCTGAACATATGTATAAGACTACTTAGCCGACTGTATGGCTCTAGCTGGTAGGCGATAGGTTTGGAAATCTATAAGCGCGTGGATTGCTATTGATATGTTGATTGGGTTTGGACTGCTATGGTATGATGTGTTGTTATGATGGAAATCTAATTACTACTGCTTGCATTTTGCTTTCATATTGTACTATTGTCCGCTCTTAAATTCTAGCACAACAAATGGGTTTACTTACGAGCTCACCAACTTTATGTTAACCTTTCGAGTATCATTTTCAGGTGTGATCAACATTTATTAATTGAAGGTATTTATAATCAGCGACCTCTACTACCAGGATGTTTTCTAAAGACAAAAGTTTCCACTATTTAAGATTGTATTTTCTGAACGTTTGAAATCAAAATTCCTTGTAACAAAGTATAGTATATCATGTATCTTACTCGATGTCTCTGAAACGTCGCACCCCGTGTTTCCGCTCTTAGCGGGGTGTGACAGATTGGTATCAGAGCAAAGGTTATAGAGAATGCCAGTTTTTCTAAAATAAAAACGCAACTATAACCAAACTAAAGTTTTCGTAAAACCCCGAACATGATAAAAGTTGACTAGCCTGAGCATTCCCTCGTTTGTCCTAAATTACGCATAGTCTGATCAACTATGCCTAATTCATGAAGGATCATGAGATGATAGGGGTAGTTTCCTTAAGTTATGTTAGAGTGAGCACAAAATCCTAAGATCGCCTAAAAGTGCTTTGGCCATGAACATACATGTTGCATATATGTACTTTCACCTTATAGTCTTGCACGAAATTCTATATGCTTGCTATTATCTGAATCATCATTGCTTGCTTTTACATGTTGCCTTATTTGCATCACATGTCGCCTTATGCTTGCTAATCATGATTGCTCGACATATCTAATATATTGACACAAGTACTTATGTTTTAATTTTCTATCGATTACTATATGTAAGCAGATCTATGCTATTAATTTTGAGTATATTATTTTATAATATTACTTATACACCTACTGTGTTATCACAAGAAAATGTCTTCCCTATCCCCTACTGACACAAAGACCATTCCATCTGCTGGCGGAGCCTGAGACTCTCTAGTACCCACTATATTTCATGATCACCCATACATGCTAGTGAGACAGGCTTACTCACCCACTACTATAGACACTGAGTCTGAACCTTTTAAGGATCCCTTAGAGACAGAGGAGCCCCAACCACTATCCCCTAGATCAGCACCTCCATCACCTAACTACACACTTGCTACCCCTCACACTGATAAGGAGTCAGAGCCTTTCGAGACATCAGAGAATAAGGTCACCTCACGACACTCCACTACTCCATCATCAGATCCTACTCCACCACCATCTCCCTAGCAGCCACCGCTTACCCAGACATCACCTACTCCTATACTTCTATGAGATTTTTACTACCGCAATACTAAACGGATGGTCGTGCGTACACAACCTGCTCTATCTCCTGGCCTCTCAGCCAGAGTGACAGAGGCGATGGCACTATCACCTTCTTCATTTCGTAAGAGGTACAAATCCTCTTACAAGACCTGATCATCATCATCACCACCGACTCTCCCTTCGCAAAAGAGATATCGAGGCACTTTTGAACTTGTAGCTGATACAAAGACTGAGAGTGATGAGTCAGAGGACGAGGGTACCAACTCAGAGAGCAGGGAGGCTGCATCAGAGGATCAGCAGCAACAGGCTGTCCAGGCTAAGGATATAGCCGAGGACGAGCCGTTAGGCTTAGGATACGGGGCGGCCAAACGTCGTGCCTTAGGGCTAGCTGAGGGAACTATGCCTAGTACTTATGAGGTGAAACGGAGTTTCAGGTCCACCCCTGATCAGCAGATAGCAAATGAGACTCCCATACCTAGGTTACCTATTCATACCATATGGGAGGACCCTAAGGATGGTATAATCTACATGGACATTAAGTGACACATACCTCTATTCCGTCCACCAGTTCAGACCCTACCTTTACCAGTTCAGACCCTACCTTCACCAGTTCAGACTTCAGTATCACCAGAGTAATCCCCAAAGCCCCTATCAAATTCACCAGTCATTCTTTCACCAGTAGCTTCACCAGTACCCGTCGCAGCAGTAGATGAGGATGACTTTCTAGAGATAGGAGCACAGCTCGAGCTTCATAGGAGTATACTTTACGACCACGCTGAGCGTCTAGACGCACTACCACCTACCCTCTTCAAGAGGTATGGTCGGGACTTCATTGAGTTGTTTTCTAGGTCAGGAGCAGTCCAAGAGGAGATTCATTCTCAGCATTTCAAGCTTAGGAGCCTAGAACAAGGGCATAAGTAGGCTACGATTACTTTTGGTGCCTTATGGCGACTAGTCTTGGCCATTGAGTCCTGGACAGGACACTCAGATACCTAGAGAGCAGCTCTATGACAGGCCAAGTACGAGGATCAGAGAGAGATTCATGACTTAAGGATGCAACACGTAGCAGATCAGCGTGAGCTGCAGGAGTTAAGGGATCGTGTCATCGCACTTAAGCGGAGGATGAACCGTATAGAGGAGTAGGTTAGATAGACATAGCTAGGATTGACATGTATCGTCACCAAACTGAGTAGCTTCCATTGGTGATAGGCTTAAACTGAGTAACTTCAGTTAGTGATAGGCTTAAACTGAGTAGCTTCAGTCAGTAGTAGACTCATCTTGAAGTCATAGTCTTCTTTAGCGGCAGGAAAATTCTGTACGAAACATATAGATCAATAGTCTTCAGTAGTTCTTTTTACATGACTTGTCACGATTATGATTATGTATACCATCTATCGCTACCTACTTATGATATGATTTACCACTTATTTTTGATAAGGTTACCGCTCCTCATGAAAATCCTTACACGTACTTTTACTCCTTTTCATTTCGACCATTTTGGATGAACCAACTCACTTGGATAGGTTTGTGGATGACATCTTGATGCTTAGTTCTGCAGTAGAAAAATACACAAGAAAGACCCCTGAGAGAAGCCTTTAAAGTCAAATGGGAATCTACCATAAGGCCGCATAAATGGTTAAGATTGCTTAGTAGTTTTCGACCTTACAATAAATCGATGACCTTATTAACAATAACTAATTTTTCAAACTTGTCTAATGCTATACAATTAAGTGAGAGTAATTAAGTCGTTAGATCAAACAGAGTTTAGACATACCATGATGAGAGAAAACGTAAAATGACGAATGATAAAATAAATTATAAGTCTATCAAATTTAAGGTTGTGATGTGTTAGACAGTTACCTCCTATGAACCTAATTAAGGTGACAAGACGTTCGAGAATGAGACATTGCATGATTTCCTTAGAACATTGCACGATTATGACACGTAATGGACCACTATCAAACATCTGATAGAAATCGCGCATTTTAGACTACGAGTAAAGCCGACGACCTGATAACAATAGATAATCAACAACGCCTTTCGATAAAAAACATTCTTCACCTCCGAAAGATATCCAAACTAGCGTTTAGAACTAAGTCATATTAGAAAACCAATGGAAACCTCATTTCGAGAAGCTGAACGAACAAAGGGAAACAATACATAGTGATAAACACCTTACCTCTTCTTCTTATACCACCAATACCTGATAACTCAAGTTGAATTTTGAGGCAAAATTCACTTAAAGGGGTTAGACTGTGATAACCGGTGATTTTTTCCTAGGTTATAGTATCCTAAAATACTATGGCTGTATATCTACATACTATTGTTCGTTCAAATTTCTATAGCAAAACTCATAAGTTGACATTCGTTGACTTTTATTTGCTCTAAACAGTTACGGTTTAACCGACTGTCAAATGACAAATTTCTATACAATGAATCACTTTTGATTCAAATTTTTATATTTCTAAACGTCTACAATCTCATTTAATCACTTACCGAGAAATCTTCCCACACACAGTGAAAAACGTCACCAACGCGTACCGGCACGATAATAAGTTAAATTATGTCCAAACATCTTGAGTCATTCTAATAAACTTATTTTATTGAGTTATTTCATATTTCTTGATAACGTTTGCTCAAAACATAAATTTACGGGTTTCGTTTAGAATTAACAAAAAAAAACTACTCGAACTTAAATCAATTTCGATACTAAAATAAACACGATAACTTTAAATCAATTTCTTTTAACATTTATAAGGTATCTAAACATAATTAAAACACATGCTTAACTTCGAGAACTTTTGGGTCGTGGTAAATTTCAAACTAAACTCGGTATACATTCCGACACAAGACAAATCAACTAGGATCCCATTCTAGGATCCAAATCATGGCCGGTCCCAAAAGGGAGACAAGAAGGCTTATTTTTAGCTTGTTGGTCCATGCATGCACCTTTTATTTGTCTCATTCCATTTCAAAAACACACTCACTACACCAAAACACACACAAAGCTCTCATTTCTCTCATCTTTTCTCTCTTGTGTTTGTCCGAAATCACACACACATACACAATCCATAACTTTTATTTTTGATCAAGAACAAGAAGATTTAAACACATTAGGGTTGATTCTATTGGTATTTGGGTACATAAAAACAACATAAGGGTTGTTTGTCTAAGCCTTAATCCTATTCAAAACCCTCTCTTGTAAGTTTCTAAATTTATCTACTCCTTGTACTTTTCGTAGTCTAATGATACGTTAATGCTAGTTGTACAATGCATTTTCTAAAAATCAAAAGCTAAAAATTTGCAAAATCTAAAATAAGGTGCGTTTGGTTTGGCATGGAAAAGAGGAAAAACATAAAAAAATGGCATTTTAATATTTTGGCTGTGGTGGTAAAATAATATTGGTTGTCAAAAAGTCTATAGCTTATTTTCGGCTTATGAATAAGATCCTTGTGGCTTATTCGGGCTTATTTTGGTTTTGTTTTGGTTACGGCTTAAAAAGGAAAGGAAAAGGGATTTTGTGTTTTGGTTTATTTTAGTTTCGGCTTATTCCACTTTCTTGTTCGTGGCTTATTCTCAAGATTTTGAGCTTATTTATTTGTTTCAGGCTTATTATAGCTTAATTTTGAGCTTATTGGCTCTCGGCCCAAAAAGAGTCAAATAAGTCGTAGCTTATTTGTGCTCTTATTGGTCTTGGCTTATTTTGTGGTTTATAACCTAGCTTATTTTGAATACTAGATGGGCTTATTGCTTATTATGTATAAATATGGTTTATTTTGAGCTTATTTTGGGCCTAAGAACCTTCAAGTGTTATTTTTAAACTTAATGGACCGAAAAGCCCATTAAGGGCCCAGTGGTTTTGGCTTATTGCTTAATAAGCCAAACGATTTATTTTCGGACTTATTTCCAATAACTATTCGACTTATTTAGTTTTGATATTTGAAATGTCAATATGGAATCGTTATGACTTATATTAATATGCCTTATTTTGGAATACTAATACTAAGACTAAATTCATATTTGAGTTTTCGACATGTTTTCGCTTTCGGCATACTAAGTTGGGATACTTAAACTTATTAGAATGAACAATGATTTCTTTGGATAAATATCAGGCTAAAACGTGAAACTACTAATGGACCATAATACCCAATGGCAAATGGATAAAAACTTGAACTAAACATTTATGGACTACTAATGGGCCATAAGACCCAATAACTATCAAACAATATACTAAAACTTGAATTATTTTCGTATATACATCGTACAACTTGTCGTCGCATGTAAATTACTAACTAAAGTATTTCGCTTTATTTAAACTTAACGGACTTTGATTTGATAATTGGATTGACTAGTGGACTCAAATTGGGGTGAACTCATGAGTTAAGATTTAACTAGAGCTTTTGGCTAACAATTGGGTTTTTGGCCCAATAAGAGAAAACAAGCGAAATTAGACTCCTAAAACGAATTATTGAATCAACTTATGAAAAATTTGGGTTTAGTATTGGTATAGGTTAGTCAAGATAGACATTTGAAATATGGTTCGATAAAACGTGGCGAAAATATGTAGTTTTGGCATATTGTCAGAATTTATTTCATTTGAGGTAAAATGTTTGGAAATAAGTTTTAATACCTTAGGAAGCATTTATAAACGAACGGGTCATGCCGAAATTTTTATAAATATCTTACACTTAGGAGATATCTTAGAAAACTCATTTTCTTATAGTTCGGCAAAAGGATGAAATCACTATTTTATTAAACACTAATTCATAATTAATAAACGCTTATACTTAAACCCAATAAATAAACTAAATTCATACTTATAATCATAACACGAACTAGATTTTAAAAACTCGACAAAAAGACAAAATAATAATATATTATTATTTTAATATTCGACTAAAAGACAAAAAATATGATTTTTATGTAAAACTCCTAATATCTATCTTGTGTGTCTAAAACGTTGTTAATACTTATATCAAGGATGTCTTATCTAATTAACTTGGGATATTGGGATAAATTGCTGAAGCATGTCTAAATTCTTAATTCTTTAATTCTTATTTCTTAATTATCTAAATTCTTATTCCCTAAATCCTCAGTTATAGAACTCTTATTTCGTATACGTCTCCTTATCTATTAAAAACCTCACTTCTTTAATGTCGTTACTTATTTCTTGATCAATTCTCTTCGAATTTATCTCTAGTTTCTTAACATCCTATCCGGTCTTGAAATTCTAATTCTCTTCTTAAATAATACGTATTAGTATCGCACTGTGACCAAAGTGCATTGAGTCAAACTACTCAACCACCACACATCAATGATATGAAGCTTTTTATAACAATTTAAACAAACACTTATACAAATACTATTACAAATGCTTGTGCATTAAGTCATTTTCATACAACATACCACTAAGGTAAAACTTATTAATAGGTCATGGTCGGGTACCGTTACGCGTTAGTTAGTCATAATCTATTTTCAGCTACTATCATTTTTATTTGAGGTGAGTTCTTGTAGCCCTACTTTTTTAAAACTATTTTTCGTTGGGGGAAAATGATACTCAAGTCTATTTCAAACGACTTTTACTTCTGTGAAAAACTTCTTATTCTTTGGACAATGCTATATGCCTATGATATGCGTATGAGAATGACACTACATCTATTCATGCCAGTTCTATCTGAAGACCAGCATAAGACTACTTAGCCGACTGTATAGCTCCAGCTGGTAGGCGATAGGTTTGGAAATCTATAAGCGCGTGGACTGCTATTGATATGTTGATTGGGTTTGGACTGCTATGGTATGATGTGTTGTTATGATGGAAATCTAATTACTATTGCTTGCATTCTGTTTTTATATTACACTATTGTCCACTCTTAAATTCTAGCACAACAAATGGGTTTACTTCTAAACCTACGAGCTCACCAACTTTATGTTGACCTTTTGAGTATCATTTTTTGGTGTGATCAACATTTATTAATTGAAGGTATTAATAATCAGAGACCTCTAGTACCAGGATGTTTTCTAAAGACCAGAGTTTCTACTATTTAAGATTGTATTTTCTAAATGTTTGAAATCCAAATTCCTTGTATCAAAGTATGGTATGTCTTGTATCTTACGCGATGTCTCTGAAATGTTGCACCCTGTGTTTTCGCTCTTAGCAGGGTATGGCATGTTGGAGGGTCTTCTGATTGCTAAGAAGGAAGATCTGACGTGTGTTGAAACTCTGTACGGATGGGTTGTTGGTTTTGATGAAGTGTTGGTGGCCGATCTAACATGACAAAGATCAGCAAACTGAAGAGATGGTATTCTCTTAAAAAGAATTCTGTAGTGAGAGCCTTGGGAGGTTTCATCGTGGGAGCCTTGGGGATTCCCCATTGGAGCCTGATATGGTTTTGATGTACCTTATTAGGGACTAAAGAAGGTGATTTGAACTAGAGAGAATGGATATGTCTATCCCAGGTTTCAAGTTGTTGTTTAGGATACCTTGTATCGAAATTCTCCTAACTCGGCGGTTAGTTAGTTGAGCATGTCCCGTAGGTTCGGCATTATAAAGAGGTTGGAACGGAGACATTGTTGAAGGGATGATGATGTAGGTTTACTAGAGTTACTTGGTTGGAAAGCAGTTGAGCCTGGGAGATTGTTGAGTTGTGGAGGCTTCTATTGTTGGGTGCAAACCCAATCCCACATCGGTAGAATGAGTAAAGTGGATTAGGGTCTCACACTTATAAATACCTCTCATATGTAATTGTAAACCTATGTGCTTATACTAATACGTGTGTGTATGTATTAAGGTTAGTAACCCGTGCAGGTTGCACGGAGCTCGAGTAGTTTAGCTTGGAGCCTAATAATATTCTCTCTCATTTAAGAGTAGACTGACCACGATCACCTAGATCATGGGAACCACTATAAATTCATGTGTCATAATGTTTTGTATTTCTTATGATCTTGTAGACTCTGATTATGCTTTGTTTATTGTACGGTGGTGGTTACACGAGGTGCTCGTGTGTTTAAAGGTGTATGCTTACATGGTTGTCTTGTTTGGGCTCACATTCCTTACAAGTAGTAACTCTGTCGGAAGTTTTCAGAGCTTACGTAGGGTTGTGTAGGATTGTTTTCTCCTAACAATAGTGGTACGGGGGTGGGCAAAAATAGCAGTAGCATTTTAGTTTTGAGGAGTAGAGATTGTTCTTTCATAAACAAGACAATTTGGATTTAACTCCAAACGGTACAAACATGGAAATTATTCTTGTATATTTGGTCCGCCTAACCAATTAGCATGCCAAAAACTTGTTGTTTGACCATCACCTATCTTTCTCTTGAAGAGCATAGGAAGGTTAATATCGACCTTTAAAAGATCACCTTTGAGATTTATAATCTGAGACCATGTACCCGTAGCTTTCTTTTAAGTATTATGATTAAGTACACCACCCGATGGCCCATGAATAGAACGAATAACTTTACACCAAAAGGAAGAGTCTTCGTTGCAAAATCTCCACCATAATTTAGCAAGTAAAGATTGATTACTTGCTAAAAGACTACCAATTCCTAAACCACCTTTGTTTAGAGGTAGAAGCACTTTGTCCCAAGATGTCTAAGAAATTTTATCAACTTCGTTGTTTCCACCCTAAGAAAATCTTTTACGAATACTTTCAAGCTTGTGGATGACATTTTTTGTATCCTTAAAGGTTGAAAGTAATACACTCCCAAACTACCAAGAACATACTTAATGAGGGTGACCCGACCTCCAATAGTCAGGGTGCTAGCTTTCCATTTAGAAAGTCGTTTTTGGAATCTTTCAATGAGAGGATCCCAATTGCGACATCTAGACATTTTAGCATCAATGGGGAGGCCCAAGTAAGTTCTAGGGAATTACAAGGCTAGACAACCAATTGAGGAAGCAACGACATTAAGCTCCTCATTAGACACCCCAATTCCAAATAACTTGCTTTTGTTGAAATTTACTTTAAGCCCAGATACGAGATGGAAACAAGTGAGGATTCTAGATAAGTTTTTTGCATTTGAGAGAGACTAATCCCCCAAAATGAGAGTGTCATCCACAAATTAAAGGTGGGAGACTTGAATCTTGTCTTTCCTCACTTTGATGCCATTGAAAAAATTGTTGTTGGTAGCTTCAATTAAAACCACATTTAAAGCTTCCACAGCTAATGTGAACAAAAATGGAGAGAGGGGGTCCCCTTGACGAAGACCTTTTTCAAGTTTGAATTCCTTAGTTGGGGAACCATTAATAAGAACCGAAGCAAATGCCAAGTTAAGGTAAGAGTGGATCCATTTCCTCCATTTACTACTAAACCCCACTTGTTCCATAATAGAAAGAAGAAAAGACCATGACAATGAGTCAAAAGCCTTCTCAATATCTAATTTAAGAAACATCATTCTTTTCTTGCACTTTTTTGCCCATGTAGTTTTTTCATCAATCATAAGAGGGCCATCAATAATTTGACGCCCTTTTATGTAATTATTTCATCTTGCTAATATGAGACCGACTTAAAAATATGTACTTGCTAGTGAACATTTTAAAGAAGTATATTTTATTTTAGGGTTTTACATATACGTATACTCGTTTTAAAGAAAGTAAATCTATCACAAATTATATATCAAAAACCTATTATCAATTTATTTGTGTCACCACACATATATTTAATGACTATTTGACATTTTGTGTCAAATAAAAAAAGGAATAGTAACATCCATTTTATTTCATGGTTCAAGTGTATGTGACATAAAAAAGATGTGACAACTTATAATTTCGGGTTAATGTTTATTTACAAATTTGAACGTTTCATTTTAAATAAGTACATATTGGACTTTACGTATAACCGTTAGGTTATCACG
>BQNB010097105.1:0-21476 GCA_026074375.1 Tanacetum coccineum | reverse complement strand
TCCCTGAAAAATGTGAGTTCATATATAATTAATAGATTGTACAACATCTAACTTAATAGATTGATATTTACATTTATGAAAATTACGGGTTGTTATATCATCTCACGATAATTCTTATGTATTCAAAACATTATTAAAAGTCTCTTAATAACAAATCAGTAATAATGACATAACTTACATTAGAATATTTGTTATAAGATGATCCAGTATCTGAGCATAATTTTTCAAGAATTCTTTATTGAAATTTTATAATCTTTCAAAATTGTGTGCTCAACACTGTCTCAACCTTAATTTTATATTATTTTTACAAGTTGGTATCATTTTCTTTAGTGTCAAACATATGTAAAATTAAGAGGGAGCAAGAAGAATAAGTTGCACATAATTCATGCTGACACATTTCTCTTCCCTTGAATTTTTTCATGACAAATTTTAATCACTTGGTATTTTAAAACTAAGTGACTTAGAATTAAAAATAAGGGGAGAAATGTGATTAAAATGTGATCTAACTAATAAATAAGTTATCTTAAGAGTGAAAAGTGCTTTATACTCTTACCCACATGTGCAAAACACTTTTTATCGATACACGTATGAAGGGGGAGTTTTTTTAAAAAGATGAAACTCTCAAAGCGTCAAACGATTTTGATAACTCAATCAAACACTTTGATTGATTTTCAAGGTTTTATGGTTATGATCTTATACCCAATAACCTATTAATTCATGATGATTCTGAAGTCATAAAGTGGTTAGGTTAGGTATTAATCCTATGATCTAACCAAAACCAGAGGGATATACCCAAGGACACTTCATAGTTAGAAATAACAGTCCTTATGTATGATTGGAGATGAATCAGAAACAAGAATAATGCTGACTAATTCATGAGTTAACACTAGAACAATCACAAAAAGGTGTTAATAATGACGTCTTGGTAAGCATTGAAAGGGTTGAAAAATGCAAAAGAAATGTAAGGATAAAGGGTCTAAAGAAAGAAGCCCTCTATAAAATTTAGGCATAAATCAAGTCAATACATATGCTATCAGTCTTCACAAAGATGAATTATGATATTGAAGAAAGACATCATAGACCCAGTGATGAAATGCACAACCCTTCCTAGCTATTCAAGTTTCTTTCAAAAGATACTTGTCTCATTTGTCACGGAGATCAACACGACTTCTATTGACTTTCTCACTCCGAGTTAGTTGATATTAAATAGGTGGCAGTCAGCTCCAGCCTTCGATTACTAAAACCAAAACGCGCTAATCGAGTCTAGAGCCAAAGAGATCCATCTATAAATCTTGTTAGGACACATTTCTTGATAAACATTTGTTGTTCAACATCTAAAACATAAGTGATAACAAAAAGTCCTACGCATTATCATTTTGATTTTGCCAAAACATTCAAAGTGATACTCTTTAGTATTCATAGTGATGAATGGAAATCCTTCCAGTGTCGTCATCAAATAGCACTGTGGTAAGTGACTTACGAGATTCTATATGGATCAAACTTGTGATAACTGGATATCAATATTGGTCCAGTAAATGAATTGACAACTCAATCAGTAAGATAGTAACTAACTGATTCACTCTTATCGTGTTGTCTACTTTGAGACATTTTGATAATAATAACAAGCAAGTACGATGAATCTAATGCATCCACGTTCGAGGATCTAACACTTTGAGCTGGAACCCCTGTCAAGGAGATTCTTCTTAAATTGAATCTACTTGATCGTTGTAAAACAGTCCTCACTAAACTGGAGGTTAACATTACCAAAACTAACGAATGACAAAGATAAATTTCGTCCATATCTGTTGTTTATCACTAACATTCAAATGAAGGTACTGGCGATGGAGTAACGGCCTCATTCCAGCAGCGTCATATTCATTACCACATGCTCATACTCAAGCTTCAAAGACATACACTAAGCATCAAGATTTAAGAATCAAGAAAGCTCAAGTTCAAAGACAAAGACTTCTGTAACTTTGATATTCAAGATCTTCCTTAAAGATATCAAGATTATCAAGACAAAGATTGTAAAGGGAGGTTATTAGCAAGCTTTCTATATGATGCAAAGTATGAGCATGTTGGTACTAAGACACAAGATCGCAAGATGGCAAAGACGATAAAGACAAAAACAAGGAAAAGATTTAAAGATCTCATAACAAAAGACTAATTCAAAAGACAAGGGCAAAGGCTCAAGATCAAAGATCACTTAGCATGAAGGAACGTTCCTACAACAAAGATAAAGACCAAGACTCAAGAACTTAATGACAATGCAATCTCAAGGATCCCAAGTTTGAAGGACTCAAGACCTCGCTTCAGAGGAGATTGTTAGCCTCAAAATATTGAGTCGAACATGGAATCTTTGGGCTTTATATAATTTACGTTGTAATAGGCTAATATAGGGTGACAGGTTCACATAATGTAATCTAGTTATGCATGTGTTGTGGGCTCAAGCCCAAGTAATCTTGGGCCAGTAGAAAGCCCATATGCGTATAATACTTATGGTGGAAGTATAAATACCCCTTCTCCATAATAGAAAAGGGTTGGTTGGTTAATTTGTTTCACACATACATTTTGTATCAATCCAAACACTCTTTTTCTTCTCTCTCTTTTCTTTCTTTCTTCTTCCTACTTTCTTAACTATATTCTTTCTATATTTCTTGTATAAGTGAAGTGATCATGGTTTAAGTAAGATTATAGAACCAATATATCACTTCACTTCCATATTTGAAACCAAGAAATACGATTAGAGAATAGATAAGAAAACTAGAAAGAATTTAAAGAGAGAAATGTTAGATGATATCAAACCACATCATATCTTAAGCAGATTAGCTTAAGTAATTCATGTATACTATATTTTTACGTATATTAGGCCCAATTAGCTTAAGTAATTCACGTATACTATATTTTCCTACACAAGGCTTAAGAATAAATAATGACCATCACTTTACAAAAAATGAGGCTAACAATATCCCCCTAAGGGGTGGTCATTGTACTTAACGCTTCTCTTCTTGTGACGTCTTGCATCTTGGAGCCTTGTACTCTTAGGAATTTTTTTGAAGTTCCTTTTGCATGCTTGTGATCTTGGATCTTAATCTTTATCTTGATATCTTGTGGCTTTAACTTGATATCTTGGTCTTTTATCCTTGAGATAAACTTAGATACTTCTTGACTAGAACACTTCTTAACCAACATACTCATACTTTGATATCACTTAAAGGATGACAATCTTCCTCAACATAGACCTTGTGACTTGATTTAATTGTGCTCATGTACTTGATGTTCTTTGAAGAAGTTCTTAGTTATTAGAGCTTGCGAAACTGTATCTTTGAAATTTAGAGCTTTCTTTAAGTCTTGATTGATGCCTTGAATGTATCCTTGATCTTTGAGTATGAGCATGTGGCATTGACTGCGACTCAGCTGGAATATGGTAGTTACACCATCGACTAGTCTTACATGTTTAATTTAGTAGTAAACAACAGATATGGATGAATATATCTTTGTCATTTCGTAGATTTTAGGTTGTGATAACCACCGGTTCCCCATTTCATAATATAAATACTATACCTGTGATCTAATAAGCTCAAAGAACCTTCTTAATAGGGTTTCCAGCTTAAAGTGTCGGATTCTCTAACGCGTAAGCATCAGATTCACCGTACTTGCTAGTTCTCATTACCGAAACATCTCAAAGAAGACAACAAGATAAGAGGGAATCAGTTAGTTACTAATGGACTGATTGAGTCTTCAATACGTGTTTAATCTTCCTATGCCCATGTGCCCTTTTAAGGCTGCCACAATGAGCATGAGATCGACCTCATAGAACAATGAAGTTCTTTGAAGCCTAAAGAAAACGTGTTTGGAAATCAGTCGACGTGTTAATGAATAAAGATTTTTAAACACATTGAAAGTTGTATGTTTTTAAAAAGCATCCGTCAATTCTTATTAATTCACACAAATTATATTTGTGTCTGTGTTGGACTCTTGTATAGCTTGTGCTCTTGATGATGAACAACAAGTGTATGTATATGGAATTATGTCCTAATGAGATTTATTGATTGATCTCGTTGGCTCTAGACTCTACAAGTGCACTTTTGTTATTTGGTGATCGGAGGCTGGAGTGGATTGCCACCTTTTCAATATCTATTATCTTGAAGTGAGAAAGTCGATAGAAACATGTTGTACTCCATGAGAAATGAAACAAACTTCTTTTGAGAGAAGCCTAAGTAACTGGGAGGGTTGTGCATTGTATCATTGGGTCCATGATGGCTTGTCTTCAATACTAGAATAAGCTTTGTGATTATCGATAGATAATGCAATTACCTAGTTTCTTCCTATGTGAATGGAGGGCTTCTTTCTTTAGACCCTTTATCCTTTCAATTCTTTTTCATTCTTCAACCCCTTCAATCCTATTCTCACTTTACTCCTTTTTTCAATCATACCTAAGGACTTCTACTCTATCTATTGGAGTGTCCCTGGGTAGATCCCTTCGGTTCTAGCTGGATCATAGAGCAATACCTATCCTTAACCACCTTATATCACCTTGAAGTATCATCACTCGGTCGGTCATCGAGTATTACCATTATACCCATAAAACCATTTGAAAAATCAGTCAACGTGTTTGAGAAATCTTTTGATACACATTGAGAGTTTTCAGATTCACCAAAAAACTCCCGCTACACATATGCATCATATTATGAAAGAGTTTTACACATGTGAGGATGAGAACGCACATATATTCAAAAGACCTTATCCATTTAAGCGATATTGATCACATATTAATCATAATTCTCCCCCTTAAAAATTGCATATGTGGTGACAGTTTTTGATTTAATAAGTGAATTAAAATACAAGTTAATGTACATTGATTCACTTGAAGAAAGAACGAGCATGGGGAAAATAATGTATTGTTTGAATTTGACATGCTACATTATTTTTCCATAGGAACCACTTGATAGATAATTTTAAAATTTATTCTCCACCTCCAAAATAGATTAGAGTGAAAATTTGAAGCGGGAGTTTGTTGAGCACACAATTTTGAAATATTTTAAATATTTCTTATGAAAATATCTTGAAAAATTGTGCTCAACAGGAAAATATGTGAGATATATCGGATTGAACATCATTTTATTTAGTACTTCTCTTGAGCATTCAAAACTTTAAATGTTTATATGACTTTGCTCAAGACCGAGAAGATAGGAACTTCCCGTTGTTGAGGAATAATGTGCATAAATGAACATTTTCCTTTCTTTGGAGTCCGAGTCCTAAGCTGACATTTACTTAGAAGTCGTAGAGAAAATTTATAGAGACATGTTTTAAAAACTTTTAGACACTCCCGCTTAAACTTTATTTACATTCCCGTGTCATTATTAAACGACATTTATAGGGACGCAAATATTATCAATTTACGAGAGACATGTCGGAGAAGATTATTTTTGGTAGTTTTAAAATTTTTTGATTTTGTATTTTGCTTTTATAGGTTTTATAAATTTGTATTTTGCTTTTCTGATAAATACATACAATTATAAATGTTTTAGACACACAAAGAAGATATGAGAGAATGTGTCTAAAAGTATTAACACTTGGTTTTAAAAGCTCCCCCTCAAAAATTGACCCACTTATAAAAAATGATTCGAATTTTGAATGTGACACGAGAAGGGAGTGTTGAACACAAAATTTTGAAAGATTTTGAAAATCCTTTTGAAAAATTCTTGAAAAATGGTGTTCAACTGTTTTGACAACAAGAAGATTTCTCATCTTTTGAAGGTAAAGCGCACTGAAGCGTACACTTCCTTTTTATTTGAAGCTCGGGTTATGTACTGAAATGAACATAAGCCATCATGATGTGTCATCGTGTAGGTGCTATTTATGAGTATTCAAGTTTTAAATTTATATTTTTCCGACTTTACCTAAAACAACACTTTAACGGGCAGTGTACCTGATCAGATGGAGTTTCATGGTAAGTAGGGTGTCGATCACTAAGAGCGAGAACTAATCTTTTATTTTATCAATATTTTGGTTAACTAAACTAAGTTAATTTAAATTGCGTTAATTTTATTCTATGTTAAACCTATGCTAAACCTATGTTAATCCTAATTCTAATAGATAAAGGGGGTTTTCAGCCTGAGAGACTGGCACAGGTTTGTGGTAACTTAGATCAATTTAAGACGCAATAACACACACAAGCAGACAGACAAAGATAGAAGAGAGGTCTAGCCAAATATAAGAAAACTGTATTAACCATGATTAATCCAATTAAAATGTTGGTTTATTTATTTAGTGCAATAAATGCTTATCTCGAGGCGGCATATCATTCTTAAGACTTAGGTGGTACTTCTTCCTAAGACCTAGACACGTAGAATTCTATCACAATCAAACGCATCCGCATAAAGCATCCTATTTGCTTATTATAATCTATCTTAGAAGTTAAAGCAATGGTGATCTTGTTAAACCCTAGCTCATAGAAACTTTAACCACTTACTACTTAATGGCAATTTATATACTAGTGGTCCACTGGCCAAGTCTTTACATATTTATTAAGAATGTACTCGTTGATTCTAAGGGTCACCTGTTGGTCAAACTAAGCTCACTAATCTAAAGGCAAAGATAGGTCATTATTTGTGATCCTATTGGTCTAGATATATAAATCACTATATGGAGAGCCATCTCGGTATCTAGCTAACTTGGTTAGTATCACTAGATCCACTTGAATGACAGGTCGCATACAAAAGCACGTAAACAAGTATAAATTGATAAACATAAACAACCAATCAACGATAAATCAATCATTCGAGATAAACAAACTAAACATTTAAATTTTCATAATAGTGGCTAATACCCAAGGGTATTAGCCCTCCAACATCATAATCATTACAAGAGTAATAATCTAACCAAGGTAAACTAATCGAGTTACATGAATGATACTAAAAATTGAACGATTACTAGACTATAGGAGATTAGAAAGTGTTTCCTATGGAATTAATAGCTTTGCTTGACCTCTTCTACTCTTCTTGTCTTCTGAAAATTGACTTTTGTAGTGAAGGTATCAAAAATATGATTAAGCACATTGAAAACATGTTTTTAGGTTTTCTATTTATACTGTCTAGAATTTGGTCGATACAGCGTATCGAGAGAGATGGATACGGCGTATCATGGGTTTCTTGGAGTAGGGACCATGTTCGATATCTTCTAGAATATTTTATTACTTAATATTGAATACGACGTGTTGGGAATTATACTTTGAGTTGATTATGACAAAACATATTAAAGATGGAGGACCTACAAGACAAAGCTGGAATAACATTAATGCTGATTGAAGATTAGTCAAATAGTATTTAATGCTGATTTATAGTTTCCTAATTTTACTTGATTTTATCTTGTCTTGTAAACCCTAACCCCTCTAGTATATAAAGAGGGGTAAGTGTCTAGTATTGATCATCCAGCATAGTTAGAACTCTCCAATGAGAGTCTAATAGAAGAACACACATGTGTGTATATTAGTTAGCATAGTAATAGATGAATGATCAACATCTATATGTATTAGTTAGTTTATGAATAAAACCTTGTTCATAACATTGTTGTTCTTATTTGTTATTCCGCTGCGTGATCAATGTTATGATATCCTAGATGGGCAAAACGATCTATGAAGCCTACAATTAGGTTTCAACATGTGGTATCAGAGTTAAGCAATTGGTTATCTGATCGGGTTGCTTTTGTATCTAGGATTTCAAGGTTTTATGTAAGAAGGATATGGAAGAAAGAAACCGTAAAAACGGCTCTTCGTTTGATGATCCTTGAACGATTGATGATGTTTATGACTCGTTTCGGAGATTATTGTATAGCAAGAAGATTTAACTATTACTCTATCTTTGATGGATAGAGAGTTTGATTATTTAAGTGGTTTTGTGGTTCTTATCATATCTTAAAGGGTATGTTGTCACCTTAAGATAACATGTTCGTGATTTTAAGGCGCGAGGGGGTAGACATGGTGAATCGAAGAACTGATTGAATCTGCAAACGGTGTACGAGTCTAGCTATATGAGATAATGCTTTAGATTACGTACATTTTGCTACTATCTTTAAGGACGTTACTCATTATCTAATGCTGTCTCTAGTGAGTGCTTTATTTAATATGAGGAATTGTGGGTTTTTGTCGAGCGAGAAATAGGTTGCTACTTATATTGTAGCAGGTTATGAGACTCGACGTCATGTGAGCGACTAATACAGGATATAAGACACTCAAGTTTTGGGAAATTCAACTTACTTCTAACAGTTTGTATTATTCGTTTTTTCTTCATCACTTGACTGATAATTTGACTGCTTGGATGTCGCTACTGAGTTTGAGATAACCATGATTTCGAAGGATGGTAACTTGTTAGAAGGGAAGTATTATTGAGTTTAATTTACTATCTACATTGCACTCTATGTGATTAGGGAATAATAGAAAATGGGAGAGTGCATGGATTCAGGGAAGTTCTTCAATGCTATATTAGCTCTCAGGGGAAAGCTTCGTGTTATATGCGCGTTTTAAGTTTTCATTATCACACAGGGGAAGTGATTGTTGGGGAATTATACTTTGGTTGTGTTATGGACAAAACATATTAAAGAGTTGAGGACCGCTACAAAGACTAAAGCTGGAATAACATAATGCTGATTGGAAGATTAGTGCAAAACAGTATATTTAAATGCTCAGCTAAAAGATAATAGATCAACATTATATTGCTGATTGAAGATTAGTTCAAATGTATTTAATGCTGATTTATAGTTTCCTAATTTTATTTGATCTTATCTTGTCTTGTAAACCCTAACCCCTCTAGTATATAAAGAGGGGTGTAAGCGTCGTGTAGATCATCCAGCATAGTTAAGCTGTCGCATTGTAGTCTAATAGAGAGAAGAAAACAGCACTGATGGTGTGTATATTAGTTAGCGCGTTAGTAATACTGTATGAATGATCAACTATAGTGTATGGACTATAGTTTATGATCAAACCTTGTTCGATAACAATTCGTTGTTCTTAATTATTGTTTTATTCCGGTGCCGTAATCAGTATGTTATGATATTCCTAGTGATGAGCCAAAAACGATCTATGAAGCCTACAATTAAGGTTTTTACACGGTGTATAGATATCTCCTGGATACGCCGTGTTGGACTTTATATCTTTGTAGTTTCTTGTGAAGTGCAGGCACAGATATGCCATATCTTCCTCAATGGATACGGCGTATAGGATGTCAGAACAGTAATCTTCAAATGTCTTAGTTTAAGCTCCAGAATGCATGCCTTTTAGCTAATCTTCACAAAGTACTCCATAATTACTGCAATTCTTAAATACAAACGATTAAGTAACAATTCTTGCAATAATTATACAAAATGGGTTATTTATATGGGATAAATGATGTTATAAATGTGACATTATTTGATGTCATCAAATATCCACCCACTTGAATCCTACTTGTCCTCAAGTAGCCTTTAGAAGTTTAAGAAAATGTATCCCTAAGAATTTTTCCATTAAGCATCTATTTGATCAATTATAAGTACATAACCAAACACCTCACGAAATAGAAAGATGAAAACACCCAAATCACTCAACTAATCTATGTGGTAACATGTAACTAATTCGCTTAATTTCTCGGCTATAACGAGTATTCTATGATAGGCTTGGCAAGGATACATATCTCCACCACTAGAGCTAAGGAGTAACAAGTTTATAAAGACAAATTATGTTTTTATGATAAGGCTTAGGGTTGATCATTCTAACAAGCTTTTACCAAAAGTACCACACCAACAAGGCAACTGAATCACATATACATGTCCGTAACGATGGAATAGACATGCGTGATTCACTCACATCCTCATTTGATTTTAACCAAGGGTTAGGATGAAGAATGATATAGGGTATGGATCTTCTAATTTTTACCAAAAGTAATAAACCAACAAGGCAGTTGAATCCTACATACATAGCCGTAATGACAGAATAGACATGCATGACTCAATCACATATCCTCATTCGAGTAAAACCTAAGGTTAATCATTAGATACTTTTTCCCGACCGTTACCATGATAAAGACACAACTATATACACAAACGTCTTGATCATAGATAAAAAAACAACCTAAGTTGGTGTTCTCATAACGATCAACTCCCAATCATCCCATACTTTACATACTTTTACAAAGATAAGTGGCGATATTTACCTCTTTTATACAAAACTTTACATCGTTGATTTATAGCCATATATCAACGAATAATCGATCCTTCAAATAATTCCATTGGTTTAAGCTTTAATGAACCGACTATCTTCAAACTTTCCTCATCTTTTTTTGTTGCAATTTTCTAATTTTTTGATTTTTTAAACAATATTATACTACGAATCTCGCAGTAATTTCACCATCTTCATGATCATAATAACTCTGGATAATTTCTTACATGATTCTTCATTCTTTAGACGTACTAATAATGTGATGGTAGTAAAAATACATGAGTTTTGACTACTTTTTACATTCCCATTGCAATGTGCAAATTTCTCAACCATACCAAAGATAGAAAATGAAACAGGACACAAGAAATACATACTTTACACTTTAAGCAACTAGCAACTGATAAATGGACTTAATCTAACAGGGTAGACTAAGGTGTAAAGGTGTAACAAAACAAATAGTTGGTGTTATCCTAAAGGATTGGTTCTATAGGTTTTTCTAAGGGTATCTTACTTTTAAAATGAGAGTAAACAAAGGGTATATACAGGGGGTTAACTAACTAGTGTAGTTAGTTAATAAAACAACATTTAAAGACTTTTTGGGTGTAATCCTAGAAATTTACCAATTTAAACAAGTTACTCCATCTAAATCCATAGTACTCATTATTGTGGTCTCGAATAGATATACCAAACCAAGTTCTAAAGTCTACAACATCACTGGCACACTCATATTTTTTTAGGATTTGGGCAAACATTTAGAAACGGATAAGGCTGAATCCTCACAATATCTAATAAGGGTTATGTGTGCAGGTTATGTAACTAGTAACTTCACAAAAGTATGCTTGAAATTTTTTCTAAATTTGAGCATAATTTAAGCATTTTAATGTGAAAAATAAGACAAGTAATATTCTAATTCCCATCCCTCCCCTACTTAAATTATACAACATCCTTGTTGTATAGATAAAACATTAAAAACGGGAATTTAAAAGAATTAAAACGAGAAACTCTCCTAATGTTTTGCTCGATAGATTCTCCAAGTTGAGTTTATGAGCAAGAATGTGTGTTATAAATGCGTCTGGATACCAGCATGACTACAACACACATATGATTCCAGATTATCGATACTTTACCAACTTTATCAATTTCTTTTCTAGCGAGGTCTTGTGCAAAATATAGGAAAAACATGGAAAATCCTATCTCAGGTATCCTATGGTTAATAAAATAATAAGAACAATAAATTATACAGGCAGTCAATGCGCCGTATCCAAAAACCAGGATACGCCGTATAGAAAGACCTATAAAAAGTATCAATACGAGTCAATCTGCCAAATACGCCATATCATGTGCATGAATACGTCGTATAGACAGATCTGACGATAAAGTTTTAAATGTAGAAAAATGAAGGACTGATAATGTCCAGACATTCAATAAGCCGTATAGTATAGAACAGATACACTGTATTGATGTTTGGGAAGACAGACTTGACAAAAATAAATAAAAGCTGTCCAGGTTGTCTCTCGGGAAGCACTTTTCTTTTAGCAAGTCTTTAAGTTAGACTTTTTCTTCTGCTTCCTTCTACTTCATCTCATGCACGCTTATGTGTCCGTGTGTGAGCCGTTCTTCCATTTTCTCATATCTGATATATTCAGGTCATAAGTTCAAGACCCCCTTGTAGAAACTTTTGAGTTTCTGGTATGGATGTGAGATTCCATTTAACTTATCATGCACACCCACATTTAGTAATGGTTTGATCTTGTTCCATTGGGAATTGGATAGATGTTTAAACCTTGGATGTAATCACGTCATTTGGTAAGTTATGTTATCATTACCATTGTGGATAGTGATTACCCCATCAAACCTTCTTGCTTCCACACATGAAGCTTTGCTGAATGGTTCGCCAAAAATGATATCTCCCATGTCTTGATCTCGGTAGCCATTCATATTTCCCCTTACTACAAAATGAGTTACTATAGAAAAATTTCTGACAAATATAGGTACATTCACAAAAGATCCAACTACGTTCTTTCCTTTGTATTCAACTTTGTCCTTTAGCATAGAATTGTAGAATTCTCTAGACATCACATTAACGAACAAAAGTGGGAAAAATTAGCATTTACATGTTCAAAACCTATCATGCATGAAAATCTTAAGTTGTAGGCACAATCAATATGGATTTTCCAGTCAAAGTTACAAAAACTAGGGTATTCACCAAAACTTTCATTATTCCTAGTCTTGATTATGTTAATCATGGGTTTATCAAATACCTCACCTTCCTCAATGGTGGTCATCAAATCATCAACTTGATCTCTCCTAAGTTCTAATGGTCCATTTAGATCGTTTAATTCGATGTAATCTCCATATAAAGGGTCTAACGGTCTATTTAACACCAAAGTCTCTCTCATTAGCCTAGCTTCTAAATCAAGTTCCATACATTCTCTCAAACTTAACATGTAGACCCTGTTAATCAAACTACTAGCAGGTTTCATACTTTTAAAAATAATTTTCTCATCCCCAACCCTCAAAGTAATCTTTCTTTTAAACACATCAATCTTAGCGTAGGCGGTAGACAAAAATAGTTTTCTGAGGATCAAAGGCACTTTGACATCCTCAGGCATATCTAGTATTATGAAGTCTATAGGGAAAACAAACTTACCAATTCCTACTAGTACATTCTTAGCTATTCCCTTTAGATGTTTCACTGTTCTGTCTGCTAATTCAACTGTTAACTTAGTGTGAGCTAATTCATCTAAACCTAGATTGAGGTAGGTTGAAAGAGGAATTACACTTACACTAGCTCCTAAGTCAGCGATAGAATTCTCAAAGCAAACATTATTAATATAGCAAGGTAAAGTGAAACTTACTCGGTCTTTCTCCTTTCGAGGTAGGGAGTCGTCGACACGTGTATCTCCATAAGAGTAGGCTTCCAAGCCTTGCAGTCTATACAATCCCTTATTCTCATCATAGTAATAATCATTAAAATGACTTAGAAATGGAATAGTCATTCGTCTTGACTCAAACATCAGCTTAATGTTCTGTTGGGCTGATACGACGTATTGGGATAATTTGATACGGCATATTGGTGTCATATCAGCTTTAACAGTAGTCAAGATCGACTTGACATGATCCCTCGGGTTTGTTTCAGTAGAGCTAGGTAAACTTCTAAATCCTCTTTCCTATAGTACCTTGCTTATTTGCTCGATTTGAATCTCTAAAGTTTTGATCGAAGCTCCTTGGTTTTTAATAGCAGCGTCAGTGGAAGCTCGAATTTTCTTGATCAAGTTAGAGTTTTCTTCGTGTCTCTTTGTTGATTCGCTCATAAACTTGGTCAGTGATTCTTCCATTGATTGTATTTGTTCTTGATATGAAGGATTTGCATTATTTCTTTGGTACAATCCCGAAGCTGCTGCTCTATATTTCCCTCCTTGTTGGAAGGGTGCACCAAACTGAGTATAATAAGCTTCTTCAAGGGTATTACCTTCTTCTTTGAGTGGATAGTCTTTGGTGTAGTAGGGTCCTTTACATTACTCACATCCCACTTAGGCAGCATAAACCTTTTCATTCACCTTCTTAATTTCTCTTCCAAGATTGTTGAGTTGTGCTTGAATTATAGCCAATCCATCAGAAGTTTCAGTACTCCTTGTCCTAGATGTTTCATTGTGCCACTTTGGAGAATATTCCGCCATCTCTTGGATGGCTACTTTTGCATCGGCAACTATTTTAGTTGGTATGACACCATTTGAATCAAGAATTTATCTAGTTGGAACATCCAATCCATTGTAAAACAAGATCACCTCTTGCATCTTCGTCAAGTAGTGTTGAGGGCACTTCATCAAGAGTTCTATAAATCTCTCCCATGCTTGGTAAAGGGTTTCATCGGGTTCTTGCTGAAAGTTGTTGATCTCCTTCATTTTCTTTGCAGTTCGAGCAGGTGGGCAATACTTTCTTGGAAATTTTATCTTTAGATCTTTCCAAGTTTTAATCAAACCAGATGGTTTGTTTCATAGCCAACAACTTGCGGCTCCAGTTAGGGACATAAGGAAGACTCAAAGCATTCTTTGATCTAGAGTAATATTAGGAACATGGAATAAGTCAACAATCTCTAGAACTTTCTCAATTGTTCGTTTGCATCTTCATGATCCGAACCGCTGAAGGTGTTGTCCGTAGTTCCTTAAGAAATTGGCCTTTTAGTTTAAAGTGATCTTTGTCATCGATTTTAGGCCTAGAAATGCCCGATCCATAGTCAGCTCGAGTTTTGTTCATGTATTGTTCCATGGTGTCTACCATTGTTTCCGCAACTTCTTCCTCATAATTCTCTTCTAGATCAAAAAATAGATTGTATTCAGGCGATCTCGATTCGTCAAGATTTAGTGTCTTGAAAAGCTTGCTAGATGATCAAAATTCTCATTCCAGATCCTTAAAAGGCGTTAATAGTTCCTTTGTTGAACTCGTTATTATGCACTACCTGAAACAGAGGATAAAAAATTAGTAGGATAGGCTCGAAAGAGAGAAAACATAGAAATACAGAAATTGAATGCGAAAAATTAGCTTCTGTTATTGTATTTGACGATCGATACGCTGTATACAATTAATCTAAATACGCCATATCAATCTATTGAATGGATACGCTGTATTGGCAAAGAAAGTTAGATATGTCGTATTCAATTGAAGTGGGTACGCCGTATCAGGTTTTCGACCATAACAGTGCATAGAAAACAATTAAAACAAAAAAACAAACACAAAAAAAAACAATAAAAAACAAATATACATAATTTTACAAACTTTTACACTAATCTAATTTACACTAATTAATCTGAATTACACTAATTGTAACACCCCCATTTTTACATATAGTAGCGGAAGCTAATCTGGAGTATTACTTCATGGAAACAACAATCATAAACATAGAAAACGACCTAAAAGAGATGTTTGTTCAAAAGATACGTTATCATTCATTTCAAATTAGAGTTTTACAAAGGCAGGTCCCAAAATCTAGTTACATACATTGTGAATGATAACAAGTTTTAGCCATCTTCGAGTCCATGTCACTCCGTGCCATATATTGCTCAATAACTTGAGATAAACATGCTAAAAAGTCAACACAAAGGTTAAGTGAAATTCATAGGTTTGATAAACAGTTTGAATACAAGTCATAGTGTAATAATTGTACAAAAACAATTATTATGAAAATGTTATTGTTATGATCTTGGGTCATGTTATTATATACCTGTTATTTGTAATAATTGCAACGAATACAATTATTATAGTAACTGTGTATTTTTGCATTATCGTCTTGTTTGGTCTGTTTGGTCTAATTGGTCTTGTTCCTTGTCTAAGCACATTGCACTAACACATTATCATCAAAAGCTAATTTAATGACTTGAAGAGCTTACAATATCAACATATTAACATCCAAAGTCAATTTAATGACTTGTAGGATTTATTACTCTAACATTAATATCCAAAGTCAATTTAACGACTTGAAGTCAAATTTAACTACTTGTAGGATTTATGAAACTAGCACATTAATATCCAAAGTCAATTTAATGACTTGAAGTCAAATTTAACAACTTGTAGGATTTGTAATATTAACACATTAATATCCAAAGTCAATAGTGTAACAAGACAGCATATACTTGTAAAAACACTTGTCTTCCTGGTTTTAAGCAGTTTTATAAGAGTCTTTAAAAAGTAATCACATTGTTATAAGAATAAATGAGTATGTAAAAGATCTTGTAACAAGCATGTAATCCCCCCTCGCGGTTTATAAAACATGTAAAATGATAAAGGCGAGGTTATGAACTTCACCTGATAGGTAGATGCAATAAATATTTCAGAATGAAAGCTGACGACCTATCACAATCTTAACAGGGAATGTTGATATAGCAAATGATAGTAAATAGCCACGTCACGCAACCTGAGTAAATATGTCAAGTCTTAAGAAAGATGGTACTGCAAGAACTTTAGTTTTTTAAAGATTTATGTAGTTTATTTGAAGATTTGGAATTATTGTATCACCGTTCGTGCCATCATAATACAGACAGAAGTCATTCAATAAACCTTTGAGGAGCTAGGGTACTTTTAAAACGTAAACCCAACAACACAGTCAAAACGTAATACCAAGAATGAAACTCCTTAATAATGAAGCTCCCTAAAGTATTTTGATATGATATAATCGTTTTAAGCGTTTAATCAATATCTGGAAATGTAAGCATGAGAAGCGTTAATTAAAGTTATGTCTTGAAGGTTTTTTAACATGATTTTAACTACTTTTTTCAAATGTTTACATTTTAGGCCCTAGGGTTTGAAAAGTGGCAAAACTTAACCCTGCTGTAGTTTGCACTTTTATTACACTTTGGTCCTCAACCTAAAAGATATACCAAGTAAACCTTGTATCTTTGAAAAGTGACATAATAACCCCTATAGTAATAACTTTGATGAAAATGACTATTCAGCCCTTCTAGTGTATTAATTTCAGAAAGTTACTGATATATACCCCTTGCATGGAATATCAATTACAAAACTTGTCCAATTGCCATGCAAGCTTATTTTAAACATTTCAAAAGATATTTATAAATGTTACAATAAACCTGCAAATATGAAGATTATAACGTAATGCACAGTTTAAAACAAACGATTCGTATATGGCTAGGAAGCCAAACGAGTCCCAATTAAGGTTTAAACACGAAACGTGCGTTATAAGTTTCAAATTCCTTCAATGAATCAATAAAGTGGTTTATTTAAACATTAGGTTAAGCTTATCTAGGATGGATTAAAAATGAAGAGTTTACAAGTTAAACTAATACTATTAAAGAAAAAACATGAAAATAGGGTTTCGGGTGTAATACGGTTATTGGATCAAAATGAAAATGAACATGAATTGAGTTATAAACTGTTAACAAGAGTTTATTTTAGGAATCAAATGAACATTATAAATTGTAGGAGCAGAAGTAGAACATACCAAAACCTTTCGGGTAGTATTTCCACTCGTACGCCTTGTATCTTGTTCCCGGGGCTTCAAATCTTCAAAGCTTCACTTGTTTCTTGTTTTTAGATCTTCTTATCACTTATTGGAGCAAAGGATTGCTCCCTTATATGGGTTATAGATAAGAGAGTGGGGGATGAGAATGAAGTGAAGGTTTATGCTACTATTTATACTTGAACTTATGCAAGAAGGATAAGGAAACTTATGTGATCTAATTAGGACACATATGAGAGCTATAGGGTGACTAAGAGAGGCTAGAGTATGTGTTGGATAGGCTATAAACTAGTAAGAACATGGTGGAAACACCATGTGTATGTCGCGGCTATAAAAGGAGGAAAAGGAGACCATGTGGCTAATTTTTGTACCATGGAAAGGTAAGAGCAGGTGGGTAAGCTGCTTGGGGATGTATAGAAGCTTATCTTGGAGGTGCTTGTACATGGGTAATATTTTAAATGGGTAAAAATGGTGCATGTTTAGCCGCGGGTCAGTTTTTGGGTCTTAGGGCTCGAAATCAAGTTTTAAGCTTATATTTCGTGTATGCTTGATTAGGAATGTTTGGTTACTGATTATAGGACATATATTAAGGATTATAATCAAGAGTTGGTAAGTGGTTTAAAATGGGTTGAAATTGAGTAAATAAGGTCGCGGGTTCACATACGGCTCGTTTAGGGTTTCTTTGGCTTTCTTGGCTTATAATTTATGTATAATGGATCAAGGTTGAAAGAATATTGATCTTAGGTATTGTATAATGGATTATAAATGAGGATTGATCATTGGTTTAAGTTAAAATGGGTTGAAATGGAATAATAAGCCGCGGGTTTGAATTAGGGCTCATATTGAGTTCATTAGGGTTTTCTAGCTTTGTAATTCTTGTACATTGTCAAAGTAATGATGGATAATGATGGATAATGGTTTGTAAACTCATTTTATGAGTTTACAATGACTCTTGGTTGCTTACTTGAGAATGAAGTGGTTAGAAACGAGAAAACGGGTCGAATGATCATTTAGGGTTCATTTAGGGTTTCTCGGATTTGATTCTTGTATAAATGAAATGAGATTATGAAATAGTGATGGTATATGATTTGTTATGGTTGTAAAATAAGTTATTACAACTTATTTGAGTGTTGGTTTGGGTTTATAATGGATAAAAACGAAGAAACGGGTCATAGTGTAGTATTTAGCTCGGGTTAGGGTTTCTGAGTTTTGAATTAGGGTTTTGAGTATAAAAATGTGTATGAAAGTTTATGAATAGAATAATTAGGGTTTACACATTGTATATTGAGTGTAGTAGCTTGTACAAAAGTGGTGGTGAAGAAATTAGAATGAAAACAGAGGTAAAACGGCTATTTTAGATGTCATGATTAATGACTTGTACATTGTGCTTTGAAAACTTGTACTTGACTTGTAGGGAGTTTATATTTCAAATAGGATGTTATGTTACTTGTATATATGCTTTAGTATCTTGTACATTCACTTTAGATATTAACCTTTCATGGAATTAAGGTTTAGAGGTATACGATAACGGTTTAATGCCCGTTTTGATATAACGTTACGAATGGTACATTATAGGAATAATGTACTTTGTAAAAAGAATATGATGATATTGACTTGACATATTGTGATGCTTGCTTGACATATATGAAGACAAGATGGCCATAAATAGGTTGTGTGAGCTTGTCTACTTTAGTTATGCAAGTTACCTTGCTTAATGAGATATTGACAATGCAAGTAATGTAATAAAGCGAAAAATTTCCCCGTACAATTGTGATCATAGTAAAATAGGTTGATGAAAATTCTTGGGTTGTTATACTAATCCTAAGGGTTAAGTTAATTTAATGTTAAAAACCAAATTATTAAATAAAATTCAAGATTAAAATTTCACTCCCTGACAATGGCGCCAAAAACTTGATGTGTCGTCGTGTAGGTGTTATTTATGAGTATTCAAGTTTTAAATTTATATTTTTCCGACTTTACCTATAACAACACTTTAACGGGCAGTGTACCCGATCAGATGGAGTTTCGTGGTAACTAAGGTGTCGATCACTAAGAGCGAGAACTAATCTTTTATTTTATTAATATTTTGGTTAACTAAACTAAGTTAATTTAAACTACGTTAATTATATTATATGTTAAACCAATGCTAAACCTATGTTAATCCTAATTCTAACGGATAAAGGGGGGTTTTCAGCCTAAGAGACTAACACATGTTTGTGGTAACTTAGATCAATTTAAGACGTAATAACACACGCAAGCAGACAGACAAAAGATAGAAGAGCAATCTAGCCAAATATAAGAAAACTATATTAACCATGATTAATCCAATCTCAAGGCGGCATGTCATTCTTAAGACTTAGGCGGTACTTCTTTCTAAGACCTAGACACGTAGAATTCTGTCACAATTAAACTCATCCGCATAAAGCATCCTATTTGCTGATTATAATATATCTTAGAAGTTAAAGTAATGGTGATCTTGTTAAACCCCAGCCCATAGAAACTTTATCCACTTACTACTTAATGGCAACTTATATACTAGTAGTGCACTGGCCAAGTCTTTACCAATTGATTAAGAATGTACTCGTTGATCCCAAGGGTCACCTGTCGGTCCAACTAAGCTCACTAATCTAAAGGTAAAGATAGGTTATTTTTTGTGATCCTATTGGTCTAGATATATAAATCACTATATGGAGTGCCATCTCGGAATCTAGCTAACTTGGTTGGTATCACTAGATCTAGTTGAATGATAGGTCGCATACAAAAGTACGCAAATAAGTATAAATTGATAAACATAAACAAGCAATCAACTATAAATCAAGCATTCGATATAAACAAACCAAACATTCAAATCTTCATAATAATGGCTAACACCTATGGGTATTAGCCCTCAAAAGTCATAATCAATACAAGAGTAATAATCCAACCAAGGTAAACTAACTGAGTTAAACGAATGATACCAAAAATCGAACGATTATTAAAGTATAAGAGATTACAAAGTTTTTCCTATGGAATTAATAGCTTTGCTTGACCTCTTCTGCTCTTCTTGTCTTCTGAAAATTGACTTTTGTGGTTAAGGTATCGAAAATATAACTAAGCACACTGAAAACCCATTTTTAGGTTTTCTATTTATATTGTCTGGAATTTGGTCAATACGATTGAGAGAGATGGATACGGCGTATCAGGGGTTTCTTGGAGTAGGGACCATGTTCGATATCTTCCATAATATTTTATTACTTTATATTGAATACGGCGTATAGATATCTCATGGATACGGCGTATTTGACTTTATATCTTGGTGGTTTCTAGTGAAGTGCAAGCATAGATATGTCATATCTTCCTTGATGGATACGGCGTATAGGATGTCAGAACAGTAATCTTCAAATGTCTTCATTTAAGCTCTAGAATGCGCGCCTTTTAGCTAATCTTTACAAAGTACTCCATAATTACTATAATTCTCAAATACAAATGATTAAGTAACAATTCTTGCAATAACTATACAAAATGGGTTATTTACATGGGATAAATGATGATATAAATGTAACATTATTTGATGTCATCACATCCTAGACACATTTAGAGAATAGCAAGCGGGTAGAGAAACTTATTCTGCCTCTGAAGTATCGTTAACCTATCAAGAAAAGAAGTGGGATTTGGAAACCCTTTGCTAATAGGTTCCTGAGGGTTAGAAGTACTTGGATTATCACACACAGATGTGTCAGACTCTCTCTCGGTGTTACTAGATACAATTATTTTTGCATAAAGGTTAAAAATTCTTTTAGTTGGTAACCACCTAATGAAAGTTCTAGGTTTGCTAGGCCTGGTGAAGCAAGTCTTTCTTCGAAACCTAACTTCTTTAATTTCTTAACATTTGGCTTTTGTTTCATTTGATTTTCACTTTTTAAAACATTAGCACTTTGGTTTTTCTTTCTAGGGTTCATGTTATTCACATACGTAAGCACACATTCATCATGAGTTTCTGTAATCTAACATTGCTTACATGTAGCACAAATAACCTTAGAAATTTCATTCTGAATAGCAAGCTTAATGTTATTACCTTCAGATGACCGATGGTTTGGAGTTTTAGAAAATAGTAAACTCCTATGATGTTCTTCTACTTTCTCAAGATTATTCAAGACGCAACTACTCTTATACGAGGAGGGGATCCTATCATTCTTTAGATTACTCCTAGGTTGTTGTCTTCTGGTCTTAGCAGTGCTTTCTACTCCTGTAGAAGGTAAACCATTTGTGTTGGAATTGACATCTTTCTTAGTGATGACATAAGGTTGTGAAATAGTGATCGGTTTTGTCCTAACG
>BQNB010097104.1:0-25469 GCA_026074375.1 Tanacetum coccineum | reverse complement strand
GTTCTTCGGTCAAGTAGAGCAAGTAGAGGGAACACCAGACGCAAACGAAGGAGGAACATTCACCTTAAGCGAGAAGCTTTAAGCAAAATCAACCCTAATACCAAGTGATTGGCGGTTGCATTTAGGCAAATAAACAATTGAAGAAGGTTTGGGTGTAGAAATTATCCTTGTTAGCCCTGAGGAAAAGATGCATTCGTATGCCATTCGTTTGAAGTTTAATGCATACAACTATGTCATGGATTGTGAGGCATTATTGGCAGGGTTAGCCGCCTCTACTAATCAAGGTATGAAAGACTTGCATGTCTTTGTTAATTCATTAACATTGGTTGCTTAGGTAGAAGGGAGCCACACACCAGCAACGGAACATGAGAGAAAGTACAAAGAGGAAATCTTAGATGCAACAGCCCCATTCCATAGGTTCCAACTCATACACCTCCTAAAATTTTTGAACCTAAAAGCAGAAGTGTTAACAGGATTGGAAACTATAAAGCTGGAATTCCTCAACCAGGAGTATCGGTAGGTATCAAAACAAGACCATCAGTAAAAGAGGTAAGAAGCAGCAAAAAGGGGAAAGCGGCAAGCAATGCACCAAGAGTAGAACCAAATTACAATCATGAAGCTAGTGGGAGTAACTGAATGAACTTATAATAGTGACATATGTCTAATAACACTATGTAACCCATCCAAGGTAGCCATTTTCAAAGTGTCAGCTCACCAAGGAGGGCCCTTCTATTTTCTATATATCAAAGTATTTGATTTTTACTTTAAAAAGTCAAATTCTGTTAGATAAGTAACAATGATGCAAACACGAGGCATGATAAGCTTCGGATGGCTCATTACCTCCGGATAATAATAAAGGAACACACTTACCCCATACGCACGAAACACATATGGGAAGGCAAAGTTAAAACATAAAAACTTTAGCATAAGGCCGGAGGAGGAGACACAATGATCGCCTCCTTTCGGGCAAAAGACTCTGATGAACAACAACGTCATAGAGAGAACGTATACCAACTAATGAGAGAAGAAACACAAGAAACCTATAATGTGTAAGAACATAGCTAATAAACATTTGCTCTGGTGTATGAGATGGTTCAGATGTTATCATCCGGATCATACCAAAACATATAATAGGAGCAAACATAAGGCGTTTTGGGGCATAAACCAATGCTAAAGTGCTAGATACAAATGTATTAACATTACAAACAGGATGTGAGAAACAAACCGACATACCAAAGAGTGGATTATACTAAAAGGGAAATTATATTACAAAGTACCTATTACAAGTTGAACGAAGTCGGCACTACACAATCAACCAAACATAGTCGGTAGTTACACAAAGAAAATAAAACAATACTTAACGAGCTAGTAACCAGGCAAGGTCAAGGGCTAGGTGTGATAGTATGACGTTTGCTTTAGAGAGCAATATGTAGCCCCTTGAACATACAGAGGCTTGACCAGCTGTACTACAGATCCTAGGGGGAAGCCATGCGGCTTAGGGCGAGTGGCATGACTCAGGATCCGCTGGATGGACAACAACACATCTACATTTAGTTTGCCCCAAGCTTGGAGCAATAAGTGTTCTTTGGCATACCGCGCGCCCCTCCCCTAAACAGAAAATAGACTTACAAAAAAAGAGAAAGAAGGGAAAAAACTAAATCTAAACCCTAGAAGGGTTAACATTAGCCTCTTCACCAGCAACAGAGGAAGGAGTTAAACCATCACCTTTCTCACCGGAAAAAGGGCAACCACAACATCATTAGGGCCAGAGGAAACACGCTCCGACCCTACCATGGTCACTTCAGCAACATCATCCAAAGCATGAGAAGTACCCTGCACAAAAAAACCTCCGGACTTAGAATGGGCAGCACCATCAGTCATCTCAACATTTGGACCATCAACCATAGCATTCACCCACTCCTTATTTTGCTCTAAAGTAACGGCAGAAGGAGCAAGGGCAACATTAGTAGACAACTCTAAGGATTCAGAAGCAGGTGTCACAATCGACTCCTTTGCAATAGGAAGAGAAACACGAGCATCCCTTGAAGTGGGGACGTTGGTCGGACGAGTTAATTTTTCAGGCTCAAGCTGAAGGATAACCGATAGAGGTTCAGTAGCATGCTCAAAAATCTTGTTGAGAAAGGCATAATCAGTTTGAGCAACAAGAGATGAGGCTTCAACAAGCCTATCCTATGCACCAGGCATGAAATTAGCCATCTTTTTCAACACAACAACAAACTCATCCTTAGTCCGATGCATACTCAACCCGCGCTTAAACCCAACGCTGGCAGCCAAAGAAAGGAGTTCACCTTGAACTCTGCTAAACTCATCAGAAGCAAGAAACTTCTGGACCAAACCCTAGAATTGGCCCCGAAAGAAGGATGAAAACTCCGAAGGAGTGGCTTTCAAATGAAGGATCTCCTCATCCCTTTCAGCCTCTAAAACAGTAGCTCGGTTCAAGTCAGCAAAAAGACAAGCCACCTCAGCATGCAAGTTATCCATACTTTTAGTGAGAGACTTGATCTTCTTCTTCCTCTCCTTACCTTTGGCCTTCGACTTGGAAAAAGAAGCATCGGAGGAAGTAAGTTTATCGTTAAGCCCAGAAACCTGCTTCTTTAAGGAAGCTACTTAAAGTTCCAACCCAGTCATGTTAGCAACCTTCTCCTCATAACCTTTCAACCTAGAGTCCGCTAATAACACATACTCATGGTGAGATCGATTCAGCCCACGATAGCGAGTAAGAAGCTCACCACCATGCGATGTCATCATACAATGAAGCACACTCATCTTCGCAGTCAGTTGATCATCAGACAAACTCTCAACCCAGACCATCTCACCAGGAGTAGGAAACTGATCAACAATAGTTTTGCAAACAACAGGATCCTTAAAACCTCCTTTGTTAAAACTCTAAAAGTAGGTCGGTATGAAGCATCCCACTCCTCCCGAGTAAACTCACAGTTCCCAGCAACACCATCCTCAAGATATGTGGCATAATAAGGACCAGCGGAAAAAGGGAAGAAGTCCGTATGAATAGCATCGCCGGAAACATCCCTAAATGAGGGAGCAGGTCCGGAGGACAGTCTCGGTCGGCTTACACCAGTAGACGGTGCAACATCATCATCAACCATAACACCCTTACCCCGAGAATCTGTAAAATAAAAACACAATAAGACAAAGAAAGAAGATAAAGAAGAAAACAAAGCAGAAATCAAAAGCAATTACCTCGGGTGTTAGAGCCTTCAGCAGCAGGAGTAATGGAGCTCCCACCCTGGTTCCCTAAGGAAGGGATCACATCAGCTGAACGAAGAGGAGTAACCAACAGAATCTCAACACAAGCATCATCATCATCATCATCATCACTTTCATCATCATCACCCACAAACAAACTAGGGAACATAGTACTACCAGACGATTGAGCCAAGGCAGACCTAGTGCGCTTAGCAACATGGCTTGAAGTGGCACAAGAAGTAGAGGCCTTTCGCTTTTGAGAAGCTTCGGCCTTAGCATCAATCTTGGAACTAGGGGTACCAACGGAAAGATCCTTCAGAGTAGGATCAGGAATAACAACATCGGCCGCAGCAGGAGGAGTGTAGTAAAAGGGAAGCCTTTGAAGGGTTGGCCTAACATCCAAATGGGGCTCCTCCTGGACCTCAACACCGGTCCACTCAGGAAGGCAGAGAAAATCATGAATACCCATAACTACAAAAAAGAAAAACAACAATAAATGCAAGCAACAGAGGCCAAGGTCATAGCATAAAATAGTCAAAACCCACCCCCATACCATTTCTATCGGCGCCCCCAAGCACTGAATCACAGACATGACTCTTCCAAATGGGACTCAACCCAGATAAAACTAACACACCCTCAGGCATATCCCTTAACTTTATAACATGTGCACTCAAACGCCGCACATCAGCTATGTTAAAAGAACCAATAGCAGGCCTCGGATCATTAATATATGCGTTCGGATGTCTCCAAACCAAAGAATCCAGAATAGCCCGCCGATCAATAAAAAAGAAACCACTCTTCCAATGCTTCATGCAAGAACGATTGTCATCAATACAGACTGGAGAAGGAGCACGACGCTTGGCAAATGAAAACCAATCACCTTGTTTGCATAAAGTCTAGAAAACCCTAAACAAGGTCACCGTCAGCTCTATCTGTAAAGACCAACACAACACCTCGAAGGTAATGACCTTATTAAGACTCAAAGGACCTAACTGAGAAAAGTGGACACTGTAATGTTTAATAAGGGCCAGATGAACTTGAAAAAGAATTTGACGACCAAGAAAAAGTCAAACATTCGATGATAGATACCAATGGCATCGTTCAAAAGCTCAAACATCACAAAATCCTCTAAGGGTAGCCAAGGGTGAAGATCACGTAGTATCTTATATTTGATGATCAGATCGTTTAGATCATCTGGGGTGAGTCGAGAATGGTAAAGATCCATATCTTTTTTAGCCATAATTGAAAAAGTAAGAAGGAAAGAAAAAGGTACATAGGAAAGGGAGGAATCCGGAGCAAAGTAAGCAGCGGCAGAAAACAAAAATGATAGCTCCGGAAACAATGTGTTTTTTTACTATAGCAGGGGTAAAACGAAAAGTAAAAAGATGGCTGCTATTTATATAGAAAGAAGGAAAGGACGCGACGATTGAGAAGTTATCATATGACACGTTGCAAAGAAAACGTATGGACAAAAACAAGCCATGTTCGCAAAAGCAGGACATTAATGATGCAAAGCACATTTAAGTATAGCACTGACAAGACTCCTTAAGATGCTTCTGCCAAACTAACACAGGTTGAACTAAACAAATGCTCCAGAGATGCTGACTTGTCGAAGGACAAGTCAGGTCCAGAGTCACTACCAGAATTCTAAAGAAGCTGGTATATCGAAGGACATATCAGGTCCAGAGTTATTAGCTTTGTCCTAGCGCAACGACACCTAAGGAACAACCCGACAAAAGGTACAGTCCTTACAAAGGACCACTGTCCTTAGAATGACACGCAAACGACATGTCGTACCAAGAGAGAGCCCCACGGTTATGTCTTGTAGTGAATCCCAAATAGTATAAAGAGAGGGCTCATTTCCCCAAGGCGATACACACAATACTTACTCCGGACCACACTTTATATTCTTTGCATTTATCTCATACCACCATACTTACTCTTATGCCAGAGTTGGTCTCGGATTCACACCCGGGGCGAGCTAACGGTGCTCTTTCTTACTTTTAGCTAGGAGACGACAGACCAAGCTCTGGAGGAACCAAGCTGAACTCAACATTTATCATTGTTGAGGTCACTTTTACCAAGCCCAAACAGCTCACGTAAATTTACCTCAACAATACTCTACACTCATTGGTCCACATAGATCCATATGAAGGGTATGTAAGACTTCCATAATGGTGTTTTCAAATTTGGGTTTGTGGGTATACTTCTTGCTCTTTCCTAGTTGACAAGCAGAGCAAATATTGTCTTTCTCAAACTTCAACCTTGGTAAGGCTCTTACCAGATCTTTTCGTGCAAGATCATTGATGGCACCAAAGTTCAAATGGTTTAATCGATGATGCCCCAACCATGATTTGTTCTTGGAGGCTTTAGACAATAAGCAGATTAGAGAGGACTTCATTATGTCTTCAACAGGGATAGTATACAGATTTGAGCCACGAAGACCTTTAAGTAAATCTACACCATCTTCATTTCTAACATAACATGAATGTTTTCTGAATGCAACTTCAAGATCTGAATCACAAATTTCCCAACAGAAAAGAGATTGTGTCCAAGTCCTTCCACCTAATATACCCTGGAGATCACACTGTCACCAACCGTGTAGTCTCCATAACCCATAATAGCACCAAAATGATCATTCTCGAATCTAACTGTCCCGGTGAACTTTTTCACGAATTCTTGAGCCAAGAGCTATTCCCCGTCATATGTTTTGAGCGGCCTGAGTCCAAATACCAAAGGACGATCTGTACGAACTGCATTTGAAAACAAACAAAGATGAAGAGTTTGGTAATTCAGATCCCTAATTTCTATTGGGGTCTTGTTGGTTAGCAGAAACAGCAGTATATTTCACAGAAGCATCAGTTATTTGTGTCTCAGCTGTAATGGGAATGCTAGTAGAAATTGCCTTGTCCTATTTGTTTCTACGTTTATATCTAGTTAATGGTTTCTGAGAGGTGTTATTAAGTTTCTTAATGATCACAATGTCACTAGAACTAACGTGTTTAGGGCGTTGTAAAGGCACTACTTTGGATTTAGTAAACCTAGTTAAAGGGCATTGTTCTCCTAAAGTAAATTTCCTTCCAGTGGGCTTCCACTGGTAACCAACATTAACAAATAGTTTCCCTGTTTCTTTCTAAACTTGCTTAACTGTGCTCAAAACATCTTTAACAAAGGGGGGTGCATTCACAGAAGTCAAATATTTCACAACACACTTATCATGATTAGCAGAAATTAAGCATTTGTTACATGTCTTGCATACAGAATTAGAATTTGAATTAATTACGGTACGCTTAGAGCTAATACTAGAATCAACACGATTCTTTTGTTTCAAATCTAACTTATTGTTCCTAGGGTGATCTTCTACTTTTTTCTTGTTGTCACTTTTAGCTGGCAAGATCCTATTGTTCTTTGTATTTCTCCTAGGCTTTGACCCGCTAGCTTCAGCGGAACTGATTACTCCTGTAAAAGGAATCACAGGTACATTAGTCTTTTGCTCTTTTTGTGGCTCAAAATGTTTGTGTGTGTTATCATTTGAAGTTCCACACGTTTCCTTAAAAGTCACTTGATTTTTTCTATTCAAAGGGGTAGTAGCAACCTTTTTATCTCTTTTATTGAATTCTTTCGGAAAAGTGTCAATCACATACTCTAACAATTCCTGAGATCGTTTAGTGTAAAAGCAGGCATTTCCAAGGGCATTATCTAATGGTTTTTCAATCCTAGCTTCTTCGACAATCTCACAAAGTATTTCTACATTTTCCTTAAGATGTTTGAGATAATCTAGATGAACTTCCCTATTGTTCCTATTGCGAGAGGGGATTGGTTCAACATCGATTGCATACATACCAAGGGCAAGCACTTTTGGTTTTACAGCAGGCATAGGGACGCATTGCATTTTTCCTTTTAGTTGAGCCATTAGTTTCTCATTTTCAGTTAACAGAGAAGTTGTCTTTTCAATAGTTTTAGCACGCATTATCTAAATAGAATCATACAATTCCTTGAACTGCTGCTTAACTTTTTCATTCTCTGCCCTAAAAAGCCCATTTTGTTCTTGAAGAGCAGTGACTTTTTCTGTTAATTCTATGTTCTGAAAATCTAAGGCCTTAAAGTTAAGAATACGATCCGCTTCACTACGTCTCTTATTCATTTGAGAGATTTGCTCTTTTAACTTTCTAATCGCGTTGTCCTTTCCTTGAAGAGAAGCTTTCATTTTGTTGATTTCAAAAACTGTGTCAAATTCAGGAGTACCCTGAGATGGTTGTGATTTGATGTTTCCAAAACGTTCTTTAAGATTTTGATACTTCAATTGCAAATTTAGGTGATCTTTCTCAAGGTTGGAAAAACGTTTTATCATTTCACTATGATCATCTTTTTGAATCTTATGTTTTAATTTAGAAATCTCAGCTTTAATTTCTAAACAACGTGCTTGTTCTACAGTGCAAGCATCATGCAATTCACAAAATGTAGATACAGTATTCACATCATTCATGACACTATACAACAATTCATTAGACAAAGAATCAGCAATCAGATTCTCATTTTCACTGAGAAGATTTTTCCTTTCAATGTCCGAACATTGCTTGTCCACAGCATTTTGTTCAACCTCAGCTTCCATTTGATCAAAAAATTCTTTCATTTCTTTGACTTCTTTAACAAGAGCCGTTTGGATTCTCTCAAAATGTTCTTTAAGCATTTTGAAAAATGGAATTACCTCAGTAAGATAACATTCTTTTGTTTGTTCGAAACTGTTGATAGAAATAATACCTAAAAATATTATTAATATTTTTCACATCTTTACGTTTTGATAATCACAAAATATAAAAACGTTCAATGTAAAATTAAACGTAAACAAGTAATTAGTAGTAAAATTTTCATTTCGAAAATTATATCACTTAAAGGTATGAATAAATAAATGCTTAATGCATTTTATGATCAAAGGAAATTTTTATTCAACCTCACACTTTTATAAAATGTTGTAAACATTTTTATAAACATTACAAAACATGTTCTACATTTAAAAGAAATGTTTTATTCAAAATAAACATTTTGAAATTCAAATTTTCGAACCTAAAACGGCTAGAAAGTTCCAAAAAATTCTCCCTACACAAAAGGATAAACTGGGGAGTGCCCAGTCTAGGGCAGACCCTTTAAATACATGGGCGGCCCCCTTAATTTTAAGGGGACCGCCCACCTATTTCAGGGGACCACCCATAGGTAGACGCTCCTCCAGTTTGTCCTATAAATACTGGACTTTCCCCACTATTTTCTCACCTTTTGCACTCATTCTTTCTGATCAAAAACAGCCCACACATCTTATTAAAATCCTTTGAATCCATTTTACTCATAAAGCTTTGTTTCCAGCTTAAGTGCAAGAGAAGAATACTTCCTACCATCAAGTGAAGAAGTATTACACCTTTGTGTGTAGTTGCAATCTTATTGCATCCATATCATAACTTGTAAATCATTTGTAAATCTTATAAAGTTGTATAGTTATTAGATCTTGGTGATTGTTATAAGTATAGTTGGATCTTGGTGATCCTTCCTAGTAGTGTTAGTTAGGTGTCATTATAGTAGTAGATTGGTGAAGTAGTAGTGTGAAGAAAACTAAGGTGTGAAGAAGTTATGTAGTCGTGATCAAGTCGTGAAGCAAAGTTGTGTAGTGAAGTTGTGAAGTTGTGGTAGATTGGTTCTAGCTAAAGATTAAAACTCGACATCTAGCTTAGTGTCGGAAATCAAGATAAGCAAAAGTTGTGTAAGGTTTTCTCAGCCATAAGGGAGGTTGTTGACATAGTGAAGAAAACTCTCGAGTTAGGTGCTCGAGGAGTAGAGTAGGGCGAAGAGGTGCTTCGTTACCGAACCACTATAAATCCTCACGTTGTGGTTTGATTGTTCTTACTCTTATCTCTTGGCTTACATTAATTTCTCATACTATCCTATTAATTGTTTAGATAAGTATATTGTTTATATTGTGCAAATATTGAATTCACTTAAAGTCGAATCTAGAATTTTATAAACACTTTAAAACCTTAAATTAAAAAGCGGTAAACTATTCAACCCCCTTCTAGTTTTCCACAATTGGTATCAAGAGCCACGTCAAACAAGATTTTTAAAATAAATTGTATTTTAAAACTTGAATCGATCTATGGAATCGGAAAAAATATTTAGAAGGGAAATCTATGCAAAGACCACAACTATTTGAAAGTGATGGATTTATTTATTGGAAAAATAGATTCGAAACTTATGTGAAGTCAAAAGATCTAGATCTTTGGCATGTTATTACCGATGGTGATTTTTCTCCTATTTAAAATAATCCCGAAAAACTAACAAGGTTGAAGTGTACCTTATTCATAAACAAAAAATGATGATCTTAAAAGAACACTTGCTAAAAATAATGAAGCTAAAATGGTAATTATAATGCTTTGCCACGAAAAGAATACAAAAGAATTTTTATGTGCCAAACCGCAAAAGAAATTTGGGATTACTTTGTTTATCATCATCAAGGTTTATAATCAAGGTCATAAGCTAACAAAATAGATCTTCTTGTTCAACAATATGAACAATTTACGATTCCGGAAGAGGAATCAATAGATAATGCCTTTGCTAAATTTAACACTATTATTACTAGTCTAAAAGCACTTGATGAAGGTTTTTCTAGCAAGAATTGTGTTAGGAAGTTTCTTAGGGCATTACATCCAAAATGGGCGAGCTAAGTCACGGCGATTTGAAGATAAAAGAATCTAACCACCTTAGCTCTTGTTCTAACATAGTGAAACTTGAATGTTTTATAACGATAAGTAATAAAGAAAGATTTCAAAATGGTCAAAGGCAAGAAAGAACAAAGTAGATCTCTTGCATTAAAGGTGAAAAAGGAAGTAAGTGATGAAGATAGCTCAAGCTCCGATAGTGAAGACGAAGAGTATGCTATGGTCGTAAAGGAATTCAAGAAATTCTTCAAGAGACGAGGAAGATTTGTAAGACAACCACAAGGCGATAGAAAAACATTCGAAAGAAGTAGAAATGATGGTTATGATAAAAGTGAAAGAAAATGTTTTAGATGTGGTGATCCTAATTCCACCTTCATTGCTGAGAACGATCAAAGAAGCTTATTGGAGGAGCATGGAGCGACAATGGAGAAGATGAAGTGGAAAAGACTAAAGATGAAACTTGTTCTTGGAGCCTCAAGCTGCCCGATGATAAATATGCTTTAGGATTTAAAACTTGGAACCCGATGAGTAGATTAAAGATAGTGGATGCTCAAAACACCTGACCGGTAATCGAAAGTTGTTTTCTTCATACAAAGCGTACAACAAAGGAAACGTAATTTTTTTGGAGAAACTTGCGCGGTATAATCATAGCCAAAGGTACAATTTCTCAAGACTCCCTAATAATTGAAAATGTTGAGCCACCGTAGATACTAACTATAACTTGCTTTAGTTGTAGGGGACCAAACATATGATAATAAATGCAAAGAAATATTTACGAACACGATAGCGAAAACCTAATCAAACGAGAAAAGGTTATAGGTAAAGGAATTAGGAAAGTTGGAATATATGTAATGAAACTAGGAATAGACCGTGAAAGAAAAATTTATGCTATGCAACATTAGACGGGAAATACTACCATCACTATGGGCATAGAGATTAGGACACGCGAACATGCAAACTTAATTTCAAATCATTAGCATCTAAAGAATTAGTTAGAAATCTACCTAAACTTAAATACGACCGACATTTTTGTGATGCTTGCAAAATTAGAAAGCAAGCTCATGCAAGTCACAAGGCTAAAAATATAGTTTCAACAACTAGATGCTTAGAACTACTTCACATGGATTTGTTTGGCCCTTTGAGCCACACAAGCTTATTGGGAAATCGTTATACTTAGTAATCGTTAAAAGACTTTGCTCGATTCCACATGGTACTGATTTTTAGCAATAAAATGAAGCCTTCGAAAAATTCGATAATTAGCAAAAATGATCCAAAACAAATTAGGATGTTCCATTGTATCAATTAGAACGGATCATGGTCGGGAATTTGATAATGAAGTACAATTCGGAAACTATTGTGATTTAAATGGGATATCTCACAATTTTTCCGCTCCTCGTACTCCACAATCTAATGGGGTAGTAGAAAGAAAAAAAAATTCCCACCCACTCTACAAGAAATGAGTAAGAACCATGTTAATGAACCCAATTTTTCTATTCCTTCAAAAATTTTGGTTTGTAATGCAGGTCGATACTCAAACTATAAAATTAATAGAGTTTCCATTAGATGTATTTTAGGAAAAACTCCATACGAGTTGTTTAAGAGGTAGGAAACACCAAACCTAACTATTTTAGAGTATTTAGAAGTAAATGCTTTATTCTTAATACAAAAGATTACCTCACCAAGTTCGACCCAAAGTCGTAACGAAGGTTTTTCTAGGATATTCGCAAAATAGTAAAGCTTAATAATACTAACAAACAAACAATGAAAGTTGAAGAGTTGTTTGAATGTAACTTTCGATGAAACTCCGCCCCCGCCTTTAAACATCACCATTGGATAGATGATCGAGTTAGGGAAGATAAGCAGCTAGTATTGAGGTTAGTAAAACAAAACCTATGGCAATGATATTGAAGACATTTCATATAGAAAGATAATCAAATTGTAAAATATTAAAGAATCTAAAACTCATCCCCTAAGAAAACGTTCTTGGTCCAATCTATATGAAAGATACTCTTAGGTCGCAAGCTCAAGAAAAAACAATTTCTTTTTGCTTTATTTCAACATTAGAACCTAATAATATAAATGAGGCATTTAAAAGATGAAACATTTGGTAAGGGCCATTGCATAGTGGTAAACTAAACCAGTTAAAAACGCAAATGAATGTTTGCGTGAACTTGTCCCCAAATTCTTAAGGATATGACCATTATAGAACAAAATGGGTATATAGAAATGAACGCGCATGAAAATGGATGTACTAGAAACAAGCTAGGTTAGTCACTCAAGGTTATAATCAACAAGAAGGAATTGATTATGACGAAAATATTGCACTTAGCTAGATAGAGTCCATAGAAAACTTTTAGCAATTGGTTGCGCATCGACTTTAAGGTGATACCAAATGGTGTGAAGAGTGCATTCCTTAAAGGGTTTATTAAATGGGAGGTTTACGTGTGGTACAACCACCAGATTCATTGAATTCGCAAAACCTAATTATGTCTATAGACTTAAGAGAGCTCTTTATGGTCTAAAATAAGCCCCAAAAGCTTGGGACGATTGATTAAAATACTTTCTTGTTAAACATGATTACTCCATGGGAATGGTAGATAACACACTCTTCACTAAAAAGAAAGACTCCAACCTCATTATTGTCTAAATATATGTTGATGACATATATGCGGTCAACTTAGTCAAGAAAGAAAGTTGTGCATGACTTTGCCAAGACATGCATGATGAGTATGAAATGAGTATGATGCGGGAAATAAATATCTTCATAGGTTTACCAAATTAAAAATTATTAGATGAGTGGTATATTTTTTATTCAATCTAATCTATTAAGGAAATGCTCTTATGAAATTTTGGACTAGAAGACTCTAGCCATTTGAAAAACACCTATGTCTACGGAAACCAAAAACTCCCAGACGCAAGAAAGTGAGTCCGTAGATAATAAAAAAATATAGAGCAGATAGGTAGTTTATTCTACTTAAACGGCCAAGTAGTAGACCCGATATATATTTAGTGTTTGTTTGTGCACGCTTATTAAGAGGATTCCAAATACAGCTCTCACTAAAAGCGGTTAAACGTACTTCTGATACATTAAAGGCATATGCATTTAGGGATTATGGTATCTTTACTAAGGATCCGACATTAGAAAACATAGTGTATGCGGATTTGGATCATGCGGGAGATTATGTAGATAGCAAGAGCACTAGTGGTGTTTGCACGTTTATGGGATGTTGCCTAACATCTTGGTTTTCGAATAAGCAAACCGCTCTTGCCATCTCTACAACCGAAGCGGAATATATAAGCGCCGGAAAGGCATTTCAACAAGCTCTATAGATGAAACAAGCTCTCATAGACTATTGGTCTGTTGCTTATTACACATACCTTTTCCATTAAAAACGGACTTAAATGACAAAAAACGTATCAAAAGTACACTGTATTTGTATGTTTTACATTCGTATTGTGCAGGAAACAGATATCTCACAAAAGGACGAAAAACAAAGCCAAAAACAACAAAACCGAGCACAAAATGGAAAAGTGTGAAAAGACAAAGTCAAATCGAAGCCAAAGTCAGTCAAAGTCAAAAAGTCAACCCCGACAAAGTTTCAGACGTCAAAAGAGAAAGTAAAGCAAAGAAACAATATAAACTTGTGTGAACTGAAGATTGCCAAATCCCAAAGTTATATTCAAAGGAAACAAAGACAAGGGTGAATTTGCATCTGCAATATAGTTTTAAAATACAAGTAGAGGTGGGCATCTTGCCAAACCCCTCATACTTGTGAATTACAAAGGGACTACGTTGCAATGAGATATAGGTTGAGGGGGCATTTTCTACCAACCCTCAACCTTGTTATTTCCACACGGATGACTTAATGCAAACGAAAGAATAGAGTTGAAGGGAACAAAGTTGCAAAACCCACAATCTTTCCCTGCCCTCTTCAATAACAAATTTCCCGGCCCATTTTTTCCCCTCCAAACCACCTCACGGGTTTAACACCACTTTTTTTATCCCATAAACCCCATTAAACCTTGGATAATCCCTTTCCTCCCCCTCCACTAAACTCACCCCAGCTGTATAATTGCCAATTTGGCAATCCCCCATTGCCCAAAAATGAATTCGACGGCTAGATTGATTCTAACGACGCTCAATAAATTGCGGGCCAAGATTAATTACCTTTTTCATTCTCTCACTACAAAAACTTACTTATGAAAGTTTCTCTCCATAGAACACAAAGCTGCAAGTTCAAGATTTGGGAGATATTCGGCTATAAAAGGGCCTCATTTTATATCTAAGAGAATCTTTACATTGTAAACTTTTTATCTTCGCTTAAGTTAGCATAAACTTAGCTCTAATTTACTGTATATTTACTATAGTTATAAAGTTTTCACATTCCAGTTTGTATCAATCTTCAAGTTTAATGCAATATGAGGGTTTTAAGTCAATTTCATTCCCAAATTATAGTTGTTAATGTATGTTTAAGATTGCTTTCATTAAGTTATTTAGAAGCTGTTTTGATTTATCAAACTTGAAAACGGTAATAGTTAAAGGAAAAATCAGAGATAAAATACATAACTGTAGCATTGCTTATTTTAACAGCTTATCTTGGCTTATTTTTGCTTATTCTGTCTCATATCAACTTAATATGTCATAAACTTGCATTCGAAATCATTTTAATTAGTTTAGTTCAAGTTTGAATTAAAACTGCTTATTTTATAATTTATACTGCCATTTAGCTTATTTCTTTTAATAGTGCTTATTTCTTTTTGAATTTTGCTTATTTGTCCTTAATAATCATAGCTAATCATATGTTTCTAGCTTTTATAGTTTAACTTGGTCTAATCTATTATAAATTTTAAAATTCAGATTATTAAGGAGTGTTTGGCATTAGGCTAAAAATGGGTCAAATGGGGTTATGGCATGGGTTGGCCAATCAAGTCAGTTTGTAGTAGCTTAATTTAGGTCTTTCAGCTAGTTAAAATTAGTTTTTATAAGAAAAACAAAAAAAACCAAGTCTAATTAGTGTTGTCTTGAATCTATTTGTATTTAGGCTTTTGAATTTGCTTAATTTGATTAGTTGTCTTAAAGTATGTGTTAGGAATAGTTTGTATACTATAGTTAAGAGTGTTCATGTATTAAAGTTGTGTTTAAATAGGCAGCAAGTATGTTTTAGACCTTACCCAAAACCTGTATATTATGTTGGAAAAGTGAAAGAACCCCAAATTTCAACTAAGCTTTTTAGTGACTAAAACTTATTTTCAGCTTTCAAAAGTTTGAGCTTAAGCCCATTATGGGCTTAAGTTAATAGGTTTTAACTTGTTTTAGAAAAATAAGTTCATTTGGTGGCTTAATTTTAAGCCCAAAGCTGCCAATTTGGGGTGTTTGCAAACAAGTCCCCTGGTGCAAAACAGCAACTTGGCATCACTTTGTCTTGGCTTATTTAAGCTGGAAAGCTTAAGCTTTCTACATTTTTAGAAAGCCTATAGGCTCTTTAATAAACCCCCAAAAGCCCAAACCTTAAGACACCTTCTAGGTGGCTTATTTTTAAGCCAAAAGTGCCCTTTGGGCTGTTTTGCTTTAGAAAATTCCCCTGGTGCTGAGAATTTAATAAGCCAATTTCAGGCTTATTTGGTGCTTTTTCATTATTGTTGTTTGTGCTTATATGCTTATCTTGTGTGCTTATTTGACTGTGAGTGCTTATTTTGTCTTTTGCTTAGCTTAATTTGTTTAAAAATCCAAAAAGAAAAGCCTTTAAGCCCTTTTTGTACACTTAAGGGTTCTGTCTATCATAAGCTTTTTCAATAAGCTTTTCATAGCTTATCTTTGTTTCAAAATAAGTTTAGATTGTTTTTTCTCATAGTCTTTTATGTCCTCTTTTTCTTTTTCTAGATTATAGGTCCTTAAGTTTGTATCTTGTGGCTTATTTTTAAGCCACAAAAAGCCTCTTGTCTGTTTTTAGCCATTTTCAAGTCAGCAGCCAAAAAGCTTCTTATAAGCTTATTTTTCTTTCTTTTTGCTTGTTTTAATCCTGCATTAGCTTATTAGTGATTAGCTTAGCCTTAGTTTCTAGCTTATTTGCATTCTAGTAGCTTAACAAATCCAAAAAAGAAAAAAAATAAGCCACTTAGCTTAATAAGCCTTTCTGTCTGTTTTAAGTGCTTTTTCCAGCTTATTTATAAGCTTTCACAAAAAGTCATAGTTAAGAAAAAAGCTTATTTTCAAGTGCTTAAAAACTTTGTTAAGAAAAATTTTTTTGAAAAAAAAATATAAAGGGGAAGGCCAAAGCCCCGGGTGAGCAAGACTCGAACCCGGGACCTCAAAGCCCTCAACCCTTATAAACCCAACACCACTACCGCTGTGCTACAATAGCTCATCCGGTAGTGGTTTGTTGGATTTAATATATAAGGGCTTTTTGGCCCATTTGCTTATTAAGCTGTTTGGGCTTATTTCTCGGCTTATTTGATAAGCTGGTTTCCCCAGCTTATTTTTCTTAGGACCCTTAACATTTTAGCTATTTTGTGTAATTTTTCTAGAATTTTTTGTAAACGTTTAGTATTTTTTATAATTTATTTTGTTTAAAAACTTTAAAAAATCATAAAAAATAAAATAAAAGTCAGAAAAATATAAACTTTTTAAATTTTTTTTTCTCTTTTCATATAGTTTCTAGGAAAATTGTTAAATTTTTCATAGGGTCATTTTCTCAAAATTTCACTTTTTAAAGAACGGGATTCGTTCCCGTTTTTGTTTTGACTCGTTTTTGGTCCAAACGAACTCCGTTTTCGATCTAGTTTTTTTTAAACTTCGTTTTTAGTCAAGTAGAATCTATTTTTAGTTTAAAAAGTGTTCTAGGGTTAAAATTGCAAAATTTAGGTTTTTGACCCTCGTTTTTCATGCCCATTTAGGTTTTAAGTCATATAGCTTTCGTTTTTTAGGTTTTATTTAATCGTTTTTGCAATTTAATTAGAAAAATAAAATCCAAACCCTTTTCCATTCAAACATCGATCATCAATCCGTCATTCGATTTTCCATTCAAGCCTCGTTGGGACATAACGACCCGGGAATCATACTTCCGGACATATATATTTTAATTTGTGAACTCTTGACCAATCCTTGGCTAAAGGTGATTGGTTGAGTGTTTGCTTATATATTATATATATATTATTGAACGAATCAATTTTTGGCGCCGTTGCCGGGGAGGCTGTAAAACGAATTATCGTTACGTTTGACAAATTGTGTTTGAATTTGTGAATATCTCTTTTATTTTTATAAAAATACAAAAATATTTTTCATTTCTTTTTTAGTATATATTTATAAAACAAGAAAAACCAAAAATATAAAAACATTGTCTTAATCAAGAAATAAAATTCACAAGTTGGTAAAAATACCAAAATATAATATTCTCAATTGAGGTATTATCATAATAAATTCCGGTGAACTTGTTGGTTCCCAAATCGAACAAAAGATTTAAAAACTTGCCATTTGTGTCTCTTACGACGTACGGCTCACCTTGAAAAGTTAAACAAACTAAAAAGTGGGTATAAGGAGGGTTGTTCCGAGGAACTACGACCCGAAAGGAGAAATAAGCTTCGCGCTATTCCTACCCCTCCGCTCACCTGTGTGTTTATCTTTTTGAGAGTTACCGTGAAGTAAGTATATTATTTGGTTGAAGTTGTCCTACCTCATTGTCCGGTAAAATACATTGTGAATAAATCATTGAAAAACCAAAAAATTAGTGTAAATTTTCTTTTTATATTTCTATTTTTGTGCATGCGCACTCGTTCTCAAGCCCGTAACTTATTTGTTTAAATAGGTTCCAAGATGGTTATTATGCTTTGTGTATTAGATTAACTAGGAGACATTAAGTTCAAGGTTTAATTAACTAGGATGTACATGTACTTAGGGGATATTAGGGAGATTTTCTAGATGTATATATGCATGTGGGACGTGTATGTTGTGGAGGGAAGAAGGGTTTTCAAAATCTTGTTAAGATTATAAGGGTACAAGACTTAATTAAAGGATATTGTACAAGATTTGTATAAGTATCCTTTGGTTCATGGTTTTGATCACCTAGATTCGGCCATAATGGCTTGTTAACACAAGAATTGAATTATTTTTGTGTTTAAGGTTTAAAAGTGGTTATTGGTTTGAGTCTATGTAAGTCTAGGTATTTCCGAGGTGTGTCTAAATGTATTTTATTGTGAAACGTAAGCCGTTTACGTGACCAATAAAAATAAAATACGCAAAGTTAATAATTATCTTCTTAATAATTATATAACACTTGATTGACGTAAACCTTAATTCATTTGGTGACCGTTCACGTTAAATGATTATTTCTAGTCTACGCGATTTAGCTTAAAAGTTAAATCAAAAGTAAACGCGTATCGGACCAAAATAAATAGTGAAGAATAATAGAAGTCGTAAAATGACCTGAAATTAAGAAATGTTACAGGTACAACATATATATAACAAGATCACATCACACAATGATTATATAACATGACTAGGATCACAACACATAACAGAGTTGAGATCGACATAACATAATACAACACGTTATATATAACAAGATCACATCACACAGTGATTATATAACATGACTGGGATCACATTACATAACAGAATTGAGATCGACATGACATAATATAACTAGGAAAACATACATGATTGTCTGATACAAGAAATGAAAAATACAAATCCTACTACCGTGCTAGCTGGGTATAAAACCCGTAATACTTAGCCAGCTAACATAATGATAGCTATGAATATGACATGAGAAGTGTAAACCTAGGCAGAACTACCAGAGCCCTCGCGATCATCTGTATGAGTTTGATCTCTAGCCTGAAGTGCCTGAATCTGTCCCAATGCTGCTGATAATTATCCCTGCAGTGATGAAACCTGTGCAATCAATGTCATCAACAATGACTCCTATGAGGAGATACGGTAATCCTGCATCTGAGTATGAGTCCTATATGCTTGCAGTACATAGTGAACTGCCAAACTCAACCCAACGGAATATGCCCAAGCCTCTCGGGAAACCAGGGCCTCCTGATCCAATAGTCATGCAGTCTCATAGTGAAACCGTCTATCCTCGACCAATCCATCAACTCTCTGAAATAACTGAGTCTGTCTATCCTGAGTATCCTCTATCACAACATAAACATCCTGTGTGTCCTGCTCCTAAACCACAGCAAGCTCGGTCACTCTAGCATTGACCCCCTCGAGGGTCATCGGTGCTACCTCCTCAACAGCCTCTGTCGGTTCTACCTAAACATCTCTAATCCCATAGCTGACCTCCTTGGCTCTCTAACGTCTGGTTTCGGCATCCAGAGTGCCGATAAACCCATAGTATATCCTACGACCTCCAGTAGGTCTAGGAGCAGCAGTCGAACTCTCCCCCACCTCATACCTCGATGTGAGAGCAGTCAGACATAACCTCTTACGAGGTGGTAACTCGGCCTCAGGAATGTCCTCCCTACGGTTGACTGGTGGTGGTATGAACAGTGAGGATGGTAGTGGTGGTAGTGGTGATGATGGTAATGGTAATGATGTAGGTACAGGTGGTGGTAAATGTAGTGATGATGGTGGAGGTGGTAGTGGTGGTGAGGGAATCTGAGGTAGTGGAGGTGACCAAGGTGATAGTGGAGATGGTGGTGGTGATGGTAGTGCAGGTGCGGCAGCGTACTCAGCAATACGTGCCTCCATGGATGGTGACATAGGTGGCTCAAGTCTGACAGTCTTCCGTGCCCTACGAAGACGTGTCTGAGCGAAGGGGACCTTAGTCTGAGGTGATCTGGGTGTAGGTGCAGACTCATCAGTCTCAAATGCCTCTGTATCCCCAGCTGAGGGAACAGGGTCAACAACAGGTACAACAGAAGAGTCGGCCAGAGCTAGGTGCTCCTCCTCCTCCTCGTCATCATCCTCGTCCTCAAAGGGCTCCTCATCCTCGTCATCAGTATCATCATCATCGTCGTCATCATCGGAGGGCTCATCATCATCATCCCCTCCGTCAGCGGGATAATCAGCATGATCCTCCTCGGGGTCCTCCTCTGGATCCTCATCCGGATCGGAGTCTGCCACATAGCCTGGTGACAAGGCGGTAGGTGAGGCATCAATAGGTAGAGGCTGGTCCTCCAAGGGTGCCTCAGCATCGGATGGCACTAAGTACTCGGGGTACTCAGGCTCAGGTACGTATGGTACCTCGACAGGTGAAGGTGGGTGCTCAGGACCGGGCACATAATCGGGAGACGGTGGGTGCTCAGGTCCTGGCACATAGTCCGGAGATGGCGGGGCTACCGGCTGCATAGGGAGTCCATCGTATCCGTATACGATGACTCGTGGAGAACCTCCATCAGACAGCTCCTCATCAGCTCCCCAGAAGACTCTCCCTGGCTCAGAATCAGTGTAGACAGATGTGTAGGTGACCGTGGATGAAGAAGACATGACAGGATCTGTAACACTCAAACAGAGTTTACATTAGTACATATATAAGACCCATAATAATATACTTAATATATTATAAACACGTATGTGAATCCCACATCATCTAGTATACCCAACTAATGCAACAAGTTATGCATGAATGAATGGTCCTTAAAAATCCATTTGTATGATGCAATGTTTGAAAAAAATGGTTATAGTCCAAGTAAAAACATTTGACCTGGTTCTCTATAACCTTGGCTCTGATACCAATCTGTAACACCCCTAAATTAGGTCGCAGCGGAATAATGAGTCTGGGAGCGTTACTTCATATATCAATAGCACAAGATATGAGAACGACCTCTAAAAGAGTCGTTTAAAATACGATACATTGGATTTATTGAAATTGTTTAATACAAAGCGCAACGGCTTAAATTGTTCAACATTTGATAACCAAGATTTTAGATCATAACAAAAATCCCAAGATGTAATGACTCCAAATCTTTTATGCATAGTATCCCCAATGTATCCTTAGCACCTCGTGCCTTATTGACCTGAGAAAACATGCTTTTTAAAACGAGGTCAACATAAGTTTGGTGAAATTCCTAGGTTTATATTAGAATATAATGAAGGACCACAAGTTTTCCGAGTGTAGATAATGCACAGATGCAAACATCACAAAGTGTAATTACGTTTCCCCTAAGTTCAGACACTTAAGACGCTCGACGTAATGATTTGTAATATAAATTGCCAACATATGGCCTTTGTGATGTTCTAACCCTCAACATCCAAAATCCGACATGGATACATCACGTTGGTTCCTCCGTGACACCAGTAGGAGCTAACTCACACCGGATGGAGATGTCCCAATTACCAAATAAATCTATATTATAAACATTCGTGCCCTCACACAAAGTAATTGACAGTTCATGATAATGGGCACAGTGGGTTATCGCTACTTAGGCAAACACGTAATCATGATAAAATGTACACTTGCGTCCAATTTGTAAAACAATGCATGTTTCTCACCCCAAAAGTTATAAATCATTGATATAGTAAAACATGGGGCTATGAACTCACCTTAGTAGGTAGACCTCTGTGAAAGGTAATATTCCCAAGTATGGCAAATGAATCACACCGTCAAATACCTAAGTAAAAACGGCCAATCTTAGTCTACAAGTTTAGGGCAACGACTTCGTGTATAAACTACAATAATTTGTATGTTTATATATATACTGTTATCACTTGTGTGGTGGTGTACACGTTTATTGTATTCATTTTACTCGTCTGCTCTTGGGAAGATGTACGACTATATACTTTTAAGTATACACGGTGTTTAAGTATTAATAATAAATACACCTATTTATTATTCGCGTGACTTTAGTTATATAAGTATCCGTATTATACCACGACTAGTCCTATACCATGAGTGCTCATTTAAATCACTTAATTACATAAGATAACCATAGTTTTCGTATTGTGGCAAAAACAGTCCTATAAAAACAAAAACATTATTTGGCCAGTTATACCCTCAAGATTCCTATTTTTACACTTTTATCCCCTAACTTGCAATAAGTCCATTCTAGGTCCAATTAAGATTTAAGAAGATGACAAAAGCCTTCATTAGCCTTGCATAAGCTATATAAACTGTTTGGCTTAATAATAAGCTCAGATGAGCTTATTCGAGCCTGTTAGGCCCGTGGCCCATTAACTCTAACCCAAAAGTTCACATTTGGCCCATTAAGGGTTTACAACTATTATAGCTTATGATTTTTTCCTCAAAGAAGTGTTACAAACTTAGATAAGTTGTTTCACTATATTGGCTTATCCCAGTATGCTCAATAAGTACTATAATTGGCTTTTTAGGCCCATTAAGGACCCGGTAAGGGTTTTGAGGGTGTGGGCTTATCCAACATATGCCTATAAGCATTTAGGGTATTCAATAAGCCCATAGGTTCTGCCTTAGCTTATAAATAAGCTGCTGGCCCGCATAAGCACTCTAAGTGACGTTGAGCCCACGAAAGTTGCACATTAAATCCAATAGTGTTGCGTTAGGGTTTCTTTTGTAACTTGTTTAGCATGTTAAGCATCCTTGTCCTATGTTTAAGCAACTTGATAGAGCTACACTCGTCCCATACGAGTCTTACAATGATACTTGGCAAACTGATTAACAATATGCTAGCAGTACTAACTCTGCTAGCAGTACTAACTTCTGCTAGCAGTACTAACTCTTAAGCCTAGCAGTATTAACTTTTAACTTAGATCGTATCATACAACCCATCAGTGAGTTAACAAATTCGTTAGAGTTTGTTTGAGCTCGTGTTGGACATAAGACGCGGCTATGGTCTTGCTAACTTATTTCGACATATCCCAAACAACCCTAGTTCGCTTATACTATAGTGTACACATCCTTTATTGAGCAAGACGAGTTTTGATCAAGTTATTATGATAACGTGACATAAATGTATTTTCCCCACCATTTTCCAAACGAGTTATCAAACCTCTCGGCTAAATATTTTACGCGTGCATGTCATGTTTAAACATTCATGCTTACACACAAGATCTTGGTTATGTGCCTTATGGCTTTTGGTTCACCACACAAGTCTATATATGTTGTATATTATAAGACGTGGACATGGGTTGTGTCATGCTAGGCACGACCCATGTTTAGCTTGTTAACACATAATAACCGTGCCTTATGACACATGAAGCAAACATGAAACTTAAGTATGAACACAAGCTAAGACACTTACAAGGGTCCTAGCTTCTTGAAGGGTAGTGTTGTGTGGTGTAGTAATAAAACACGAATGGCGAGAGGCCCAAGTCCTAGCTTAAACCCGAATCCTCCTTGTTTTTAAACCCTTAAACGTATAACTCTAGCTTATAGATCACTAGGCTATACTTTAGACCCTTTGTTTGTGAGTTGTGGTGTCGTGTTTATGCAAGTTGTGTCTCGGCTATGGTATGACCCGAAAGCAAGGACATAATTTTTGCTAGAGTGTTGTTAAATGTGTGAGTGTGTAAACACTCTTAGTTGTGGGTCTTCCTATTTATAGAGAAAATATCTCTATACCACTTCCTAAAACCATGTCTCCTTTGCTAGAGAGGAGTAGTAGTTTAAGTACATGCTTAGGTGGTTTTTAGAGAAGTTTAATCTTGTTTAAGTACAAAGTAATTAATGAATATGGTGAAGTACAGAGATTATGCAAGATTGTTAGGTTTGCGAGAGTTGGGTGACAGTGGCTAAAAGAGGGAAACCACAAGATACAAATCTTGAATAAATTAGTTAAGTAACATTGCCATTAATTAATCCAATGTTGTAGAGGACAAATTCAGCCAAGATTTGTGTGTATTACCCAATGGTCCTTGTGCCGTGTGAAATGAAAGAAAACAAGGCAAAGTGTGCTAGTGTTTAAGTTTTCCTTAACCTTAAACTAACTAAACATTCATCCTTAAACTAACTATGGTATGCTATTTGTATAAGGTACATGTTGTAAGGCATGTAAGTGATTTTTGCTCCTTCCCACACCATTGGACGCCTAGGATTTGTGTTAGGGTACACATGATTAGACAATATTTAGATACATGAGCTTCTATGTACTTAAATTGGTTAATAACTAAAAGTATATAATGTTTGCCTTATGTTTGTGTTATGTTTAATCATAATCGGCCCCTATAGGCTTAATGACATAAAAATTGTACAATTTTTGTGTTTAGGGAATTTTTGTGGGTATTGGTTTGAGTCTAGATAAGTCTAGGTATTTCCCGGGTATGTCTAAATGTATTTTATTGCGAAACGTAAGCGTTTTACGTAACCAATAAAAATAAAATATGAAAGGTTATAAATTATATTCTTAATAATCATATAACACTTGCTTGATGTAAACTTTAACTTGTTTGGTGTCCGTTTACGTTGGATGATGATTTTTAGTTTACGTGATTTAACTATAAGATAATAATTAAAAGCGGACGCGAAAAAACCCTAAAAATAATAATGAAAATAATTGAGTCGGGAAATGACCTGACAATGTGAAATGTTACATTATGAATTTATATTAGAGGCGAGCTTATTGACGATCTCAATAAAACGCTTATTAACGAGCTCAAAAATAGATACATTACGAGCCGAGCTTGAGCCAAGCTCTATCTTTTCATCGCTAAACTGTATAAACGAGTCGAGCTTGAGCTAGCCAACCTCGAGCCTGTATAACATACCACAAGCCGAGCTGCTCGAGCTTTATAAAACTTAAACGAACTCGAGCTTTGAGAGGCTCGGGCTCGGCTCAGCTTGTTTTCACCCCTAATTACACCCTACTCGGTTGGGTTAGTCGTTAGTCTCCACATATGTCATTGTTTAATGTTTTACAGTGAACTAAGGGGGCGTTTGGTTCACAAATTTAAAGCCATGTATTTAGAAACCTGACGTATTTTAAACATTGATGTGTTTTAATTGGTGGGGTTTCAAATTGGAAATCATGTTTGGTTGGACACAAAACATGAATCTAGAATTGCAAGTAAATAGTGATAAATGTCAATATTATCCTTTTTGAGTTATTTTGTTTGTTCTAAAACTGAAAGTGTTTCTTGAATGATTCACACTTTTTTTTACATCACGATGAATTAAAAAAACAAAAAATTAACAAAATTAAACATGAAATAACCAACCAAAAATTGCTTGAACCATACCCATTTGACATGAACTGTGTCAAATATCAATTAACTAAGCTTTGTTTTGATTTCTTATACTTCAAGCAAATCAACACAATAAAAATGTACCAATAAGATCAAACCCAGTAGTTTATAGTTAGAAAAATCTAACGAACCCTAAAACCTACACTGGAATAATCAATGACAACATCAAAAAACTCAAACCAATTAAAAACAAAATCGAGCAATTACTATTGATTATATTTGAGATATCATCTAAGGAGAAGCATCCATTATACATGTATGGTAGGATGTGAGAATGAGTTGGATAAGATGAAGAAGAAAGTGAAAAGATAAAATGAGGTTGAAGTTACAAAAGGGTGTCTCAAATGGTCCCTTTAAAAATCCTGTCTTGAACGTCTTATAATACATGCCTTTTTAAGAGATATCATAACCCTTCCTTTTTTCTTAGTCAATGTATTTTA